>VMDR010000950.1:0-160322 GCA_007922815.1 Macrotus californicus
CTTTTGCCCCACCCCTGCATATTATGGATCTTTCTATGTCAATAGATTTCTATATATATGTGTGTATATATAAAACATTTTAAATTAATATAATATTCTTATACATACTATAATATCTTCATCAATTGCCTACTGACGATCTTTCAGATGGTTTTCTGTTGTTGTGGATTGTTTTGCTTTTACTATTTAAATTTTTAGTGATGAAAATCTCCATACAATCATTTTTGTGAAGTCACTGGGTGAAAGGTGAGCACATTTTTAAAGCTTTTGACATTTATTGCCCAAATCCTCAGAAATAGAGCCAGTTTCCCTTCCCTGGGGGTTGGTGGGAGGGCATTCCCACCCTGTCACCTCCGGCAGATATTATCAGTCTTCTTGTTTTGGCCAATCTGATGGGTGAAAAAAGAATATGTGCTTCTTGTTTTAATGGTGATTCATTCTGATGCTATTGGGAGAGAATAGCTTTTCATATGTACACATATTTGTCATCTTCGCTAAAGACTGACGCACTGTTCTTCCGGGGGAGGCAGGAGAAGGAGAGCCCGCACTGGCCCAGGCCCTCTGCTCGGGCACTGCCTGTCCTCCGAGGCCGGCCGAAAGGGTCCCATATGCTCCGAGTGTTCCCCAAAACTGCTCCGTCAAAATTCATCTCCTCTTCTAACGGCGCAGGGTCTTTTGTAAAACCGTCCTTGGGACTTCCATAGTATTTCGGCCTCTTGTACAGTTACTCGTCTCTCCTTTCTTTCCCCCACTTTCTGTTGCTATTCGGTTTGGAATACTGGAGAGAACGGAAGAGTCAGAAGATGAGATAACCTTTAAATACATACTTACGGTATGTCCATAAGTATAAATACCAGCACGTTGATTTATGTGTTAGTCCTATCTCAGCTATGTGCAGTAACAAATTAGCACTCACTGTCAGCAACTAAACCCAAGAGATACAAGTCTTTTCTCATGGAGAAGACCAGCACAGGACCAGCGGCCCTCCTTTGCCTTGTCACTGTTGTGTCTGGAACACAGTGAGTCCAAGGTTGCCTCGGAAGGGAAGGGGAAAGACTGGGGAAGGCACATGGGCCGTTAAATATCTCGGCTCAGAAATGACGTGCATTTCTCCTGTTAACAGTCCACTGGCCCCAGAACTAGTGACATGGGCCCCACACGGCTGCAAAGGAGTCTGGGAAAACAAGAGGAGCCCAGGGATATTCCGTGAGCATCTCCTGTCTCTGCCATAATTGCCTTTAATGTTTCAGAAGTTTCACAAGCATCAGCTCATGTCTACCTGTGATCTAGGTCATTACCATTACCTCAGTCTTTCAGACGGGCAAAAGAAGTCCAGAAAAGCTCAGCAACTTGCCTCACTAAGGTCACCCAGCCAGTACGTGGCCAAGTGAGCGCTCACTGACGGAAAAGCGAAGTTGAGCACGGCTGCGCATAATCTGCACACACCCACAGATTGAGTGGTAAAGCCCAAACCATCCTGGGCATTTTCTAAAAAATAAATCATGATTCTGATTCTATTAGGAAGCTTTGCATTCATCTCCCGATAGCAACGGAAGTGGGAAATGGCTGAGAGCAGTAAAATTCCATTTTGCTGCTCAGCACAGTTTCTCAGACTAGAGAAATGGGATTGAATTTCAAAGCCACAGGCAAGCTGGCTGCAATCTGCGGCTACACAGTTGATGGGTTTTCTCCCCCTTCTTTATTTACAACTCTTTTGATAAGCCTTCAGCAAGTTACACAGGTTGTTCTGGCTGTATCTCGTTTGACTGGATTAGAGTACTTGATGACAGTCTGGATAAGTTTGAGGCAGATGGTTCTTGACATTTTTCATGGCGTCAGTTACAAGCCATGCAAGAAACTCTTTCATCCTTTGTTTATCCTTCACTTGGAAGCCACTATGGTAGATCGTTAAACTTTCATTTTTCACAGTGCTGATTAAGGCATTCTACAAGGCAGATGTTATTCCGTACCATTTTTAACAATTTACACTTAGCACCAAAGCCGGCTTTGTACTTGTTCCAGTGGATCAATTCACTTTTTCAAAACTTCAAGGTCAGTCTCTGAAATACTGTGACTCCCTGAACAATTACACGTTTCGTGGAGTTCTCTGGGTCACAGAAGCCCTGCTCCTATCACACCCGTGTGTGTTTGCTAGTCGACACACGACAACTCCAGGGTTCGCTTCCTCAACAGGGTATGAGCATTCTTTAAAAGGCAGTTTTTTTTTTTAAACAAAGAGATGAATCTCAAAAAAGTAACAGAATAGCTTCATTTTGGGGAGAGCAGTTTTAGAATAAAAAATGAAGCACATTCCTTGAGCCTCCCAGCTGAGATGCAGAACGAAGAATAAGACATACATTTTATTTTATTTTTTAATTTTTATTTCTTGATTTTTAGAGAAGAAGAGGGAAGAGAGAGAGACATAGATTTGTTGTCCCACTTACTGATACATTCACTGGTTGCTTCTTGTATGTGCCCTGACGGGGGATCGAACCCACAACCTTTCTGTATCCAGATGATGCTATAACCAACTGACCTACCCAGCCAGGGCTTTCCCATGTTTTAGTGGTTTAGTAAATTACATACTATTTAGTTCAACCTAAGACAAAGAAGAGTGGGTAACAGCATCTTCAGATACAAAGCAACATTGACAAAGAAGCTCATTGAAGGCAAATTGTGACAAGATTTGATTGTACCTTAGGAAAGCACAGCCTGTCACTTCTTCTGTTCTGGAATAATTCCAAACTGCATCTCCTTTAGAGACAAAAGATTATATGCTTCCCAGGAAAACAAGTATAGGGGAAAGCTGGAAGACAGTTTACAGAACGTTTGCTCCAAAGTATGCCCCCCTCACGGGATCACAGGCCCAACCTCTGTCTTCCCCTCCTCTTACGTGCAGGTGGAAGGGGCAGGCAGGGTGTAGACAGCCAATAATTTGATTTTCCCAAGTACTACTTCCAGGGCTCTGGATCAGTCTTTGTGTGACTAGGGGTAACCGTCACAGGGCAGTCTGCTCTCTGATGAACCCCATTTCTTAAATACTGCTGAACCTAACCCAGAATCTGAAAGTCTTAAAAAACAAAGGAAAACTGAAGCTGATTTGGATATTCACGGGCGAGGGAACCTGCAGAGACAAACTGCACTCACAAAGTATTTCTCACCATGTTTTTAGCTAATATGGGTCTCGGCGAAATGGTATTTGCTTTGGTCACAGCCCTTCATTTCCCCAGACCACTCAATAAAGCACGGCCAGGAGGTAGTCTAGGGACTCAGGCAAGCACAGATAAGGGAGTTGGTTTACTACAGGTTCTGTTATTATTCAGGTATGGTAAGGCCAACAGAACAAAGACAACTGCCATTGAAAAGAGCATTTGTTAGGTGCTGGACCAAAGAGGCCTGTCAGTCTAGCCTGGAGAAAGGAGAGATGGGAGGGGAGGTGGACCCACCTGAAGCACGCAAACATTTGGAAAGGTGATTGGTCATTTTGAGAAAACACCTGGTCTGTTCCACATCCAAGCTAACAGAAGCCCAGGGGAACAAAGGAGGCTCTTCTCCTGCTCGTGGTTGGCTTGCTCATGACCTGCACTTGCACGGTGCACTGGCCTGTTCTCTCCACGGGCCGTGTGGCCTTAGCAGCCATGTGGCTCACAGCCTCCAGGAGGGAGTCTCTCTCTGTCTCTCTTGCCCTCTCTCTCTTGCCTACCTGCTGATGCACTTGCAGGTGCATTCATGGGACCTTGTGGCCCTGGCAGCCATGTGGCCCATGGCTGTGCAGGCTCCACACACAGCCTCCAGGAGGGAGCCTGAAACAAAGAGCCGCCAGGACCAAGCTAGCAAAGCTATGTGGAGGACCACTTAGCAGCCGCCTGCACATTTCAGAGGACTGTGCTTCAGGAACTCTAGACACTGGCTTTGTCTTGATTTTGCTGAGGAGATAGGCTTTGAGAAGCACAGTCCTCCATTCTCCCAGATTCTACAACACCTGAATAAAACATCTTTCCTTTTTCACCAGCAAAAAATAAAAAGTTTGTTACACTCACAGATTCTAAGAGACAGGGCACTCCATGGAGGGCAGACAGACTACATGGGTGAGCGTGAGGAAGGAGGTGGGACAAGCAATGAGGAGGCAGAAGCAGGGGAAACTGTGGACAAGAGCCTTGTCATGGTTTATAGGTAGAAGTGAGCGAGGCAGGTGAACAGCATTAGGTTTGGCCATTGGAATCATTTAAGCAGGCTCTGGAGTACAGCGTCCGTCCCAGTTGCCTGGTACCTGGCCCTGGGGTGACTAGGGCAGGAGAATAAGTGGCCTGGAGTGTAACAGTCCAGTAAATGATATGGCTTGGGCTGTGGGCTTTGGACGGGCCAGTTTGCATTTGTGAAGCATGCTCCCAGAGTGATTGCCATCTCTGGGAATTCACTAGCCTTGCGTGGGTAGTCCTTCTGGAGTCCGCAAGGCCCCCAATGTCAAAGCATCAAATTACAGAAGGTGAAACACCTGGAGTACAGGTTTCCCCGACCTCTCTGCTAGGCTGGGCCATGTGCATTGAGACGAGGGCCTCCAAGTTCCAGGTGGTGGCCAGCGGTGACAGAGGGGTGATGCATGGCGGAGCCAGGAGCAGGAGGAAGCACACACAACACGGAGAAACCACCAAGAGGTTAACTTGGGAGTCGTACCCGTTATCTATTGCTGCGGAGCAAATTATCCCACAACTCAGTGGCTCAGAACAACAAACATATATTTTCCTATAGATTCGTAGGGTCATGAATCTGGGCACAACTTGGTTGGGGACCTCCGACTTGGAGTCTCTCCCAAGGCTGCAGTCAGGTGTTAGAATGTGGCTGCTCTCAGCTCTAGGCTGAGCTGGTGCAGGGTCTGCTTCCCAGCTCAC
This sequence comes from Macrotus californicus, assembly GCA_007922815.1. Taxonomy (NCBI): domain Eukaryota; kingdom Metazoa; phylum Chordata; class Mammalia; order Chiroptera; family Phyllostomidae; genus Macrotus; species Macrotus californicus. The sequence continues at coordinate 4,890 of VMDR010000950.1, forward strand.
TCAGCGGGGGTTGTTCACTGGAGACACCAGTCGGTTCCATCCGTCCATCCTTCCTTCCTTCCTTCCTTCCTTCCTTCCTTCCTTCCCCCCTCCCTCCCTCCTTCCCTTCTGCCCTCGCTTTCCTTCCTCATTGTTTATGCTGTTACAGTTGTCCTCGCCTTCTCTCCCTGTGCCCACCTCCACCCAGCCCTGAGACATTGGTTTCTGGCTCCACAGACCTCTCTAGAGCTGTTCAGCATCCAGCGCACTCCCCAGGTGCTGGTGCTCTGAGAGAGCCGCGGGCAGTGGGAGAGGCTGAGCAAGAGGGAAGCCAGGGTCTTCTGTAATCTAACCTGGGAGGTGGCCATCTAACCATCGGTTCTGCTGTGTTCTACAGTTGCACGTGCGTTGGCAGGTCCAGTTCACACTCCTGGGGAGGTCACATAAGATATCAGTTCTGGAAAGTGGGCATCCATGGGGCCATTTTATAGGCTGCCTCTCGAGGAGTGAAGAGAATTTTTTTAATTTTATTTTTATGTTTGATTTTAGAGAGCAGGGAAGGGAGAGAAACACCGATGTGAGAGAGACACATCGACTGGTGCCTTCCGTCCCTACCCCGACTGGGGACCGAACCTGCAACCCAGGCCTGTGCCCCAACCAAAAATCGAACCGGTGACCCTTTTGGTTCGCAGGACAATGCCCCACCCACTGAGCCACACTGGCCAGGGCCAGAGAGAATAGAAATTTTAAAAACAAATAAACAAACAAAAACCCAAACTGCAAACAAGCAAACACAAAACCTCCTCTTTCGAGTGACGCCATAGAAGAAAACGCCTTTGTGGCTGTGTTCGGATGGCAGTTGCTTCAACCTGACAGGTGCTCCCAGGGAGAAGTAGTAACTAATTTTTTCCAGCTAACGTCAGGCAGGACTAAATGCCAGGCCTGCTGACTTCCACACTATTATCATGTAATCTTTTAAAAATGCAACCAAAGTACAAACACAATAAATGGAAGTTCACAGTCTGAAAATTAACAATGTCCTCTGCAAAGGGCTAATTAACATGAAACAAGATGTGCAAACCCAACAATACCCTGAAAGACGCAGGTAACAGGAAGTGTTGATATTGCTTGTTCTTCTAGCCTCTCAGCCTGGCAAAGACTATGTGGATGGACACTACCCGGTGTTAGGGGCATGGGGAGAAAAGGCATTTTCGTGCCCTGTTGAAGGGAGTCTAAGGGGTGTGAAATTTTGGCAGGCAATTTGGCAAGTCCTATTAAAAGTTAAACTTGTGAAGGGAATTCCACTTCTGGGAATTTAACCCAAAGAAATAATCAGAAAGCACTTAGAAAAGTACGTGTATAGTCATTGCTATGTTATTAAAGATAGATAGATGATAGATAGATAGATAGACAGAAAGAAACAACGGTGGACAGGTTAGACAAGCTATAGATTAGATAAAATACAGGCAAACACTAAAATTGGCAATGTATATCTGTGTGTACTGACAGGGAACAACCACTGAAACATGCCGCTGGAAGAAAACAGCCAGAACATGAAAAAGAATACACAGTATTCCACAGTAATAAGCCAAAAGGTTTATTATCAAATGTTAACTTTGTTTTCCAATAGGATTTCTGGTGACTGCTTTTTTGTCTGTAGCTTCTTACATTTTCTTTAGTAAGTGTGCCTAATTCTGTTAACAAAAACTAAAAAACAAATTAATTACTTTCCACGCCTTATTTTGTAGGAATATGCACGGTCCCTAAACCGAGCGAGGCAGCGGATGGCATCTAACTTGGAAAGGAAAGGCAGACACAGTAAACACCCATTCCCAGGGGACGCAACATCGTGGAGACAATGTCTGCAGTGAACAAAGGGCTGGGGGCTTCCCCGGGTAAGCGTGCTCTTGGCCAGAGGGACAGCAATGTCACTGTAAGTACAAGACCTAAGACACTTTACGTAGCTCAACCGCCGCTGAAAAGCTTTCCCCGCTCGAAACACAAGTTTGAGTCCGTTAGGAAAGCGTGTTCTCAAACCATAACTTGTTGCTTAGATCTTGTAAAAAACAGTCCGTGAAACCTGTGCACTTGACTTTACAGCCCTCATGTGTTACTATCTGGATCTATCCCAGACTGGACTATAAAATGAGCTGCTTCTTTCACTCTGAACCCCAGCCAAGAAGACATCTGTACCCTCAGCCCTTCCAACACCTTCCATCTGCTAGTTCCCCAAGCCCAGAGCAATATGGAATTTACATCATTGGCTTTTGTATAGACCCGTAGTCCTGTTTTTTTATTTTTATTTAACTTTTTTTTTTTTCATTTTAACTAGAGTCAAAATTCTTATAAGGAAATCCCAGCACTTGAGTGTTCCCATTTGGGCAATAATAACTGGAGATCGGGTCGGACTACCGCTGTAACAGCCACAGACATCAAAACTTATCCCCTCTACCAAGCTTGGCCTGTGGCAGGAGCTTGCCTTCAGAAGGGGCTCCAGCCGGGCAACTTCTTACTGCTAAGTCAAGCCAGCGCCCCTCCCACCTAAACAGAATTGAGTAGTGTCTTTGGAAAGGAGGGGCCATTTGTTTGGCCTTTGGCTGGCCATGCAGAGAACCCATAGGTCAGGCCGTCCTTCTGACGAATCGGCCGAAAGAACAAATCTTAGAAACGATAAATGTATCATGTCTTCCACAATCGAACAGAAAAATGGCCCTAGTCACTGATCTGCTGTCTGCTTTGTAAAGAGAAAAAAAAATAACTTCTTATTTATAGGAAAGGCGGAATCTAACTGATTTTCATGATGAGATAACAGTCTCTCGCAATTTTTCAAGTTCCCATGAGACAACTTGATGTGGATTAATTAATGTATGTCTGGCTTTTATCACCCAGATGAAAGGAGCAGGAACACGAAGACGGCTATGGGAGACATCTTGCGATTTAATTACTCTAAACAATCTTGTGCTTTAGTACACAAAAGATAACAGTTAACACACTGCGAAACATCTACTGAGATACAAGTCAAGACAGAGATAAAAGATTTCATTCCAAAGGAAAACTACACTTCAGGAAAAACTGCCGTCAAAGGCAGTGAAATGAAACGAAAGTGAAATGAAAGTTAGGAAACAAAAAAAGGTGGAGACGTGGAGGGCTTATGTAGGTACGGGGTGAGGGGCACGGTGTCTGCGTTAGAAGCCCACCTGCTTGCCCCTCCGCTTCCTGCCCCTGGTAGATTCATAGAAGCGTGTTATATTCACAACTAACCCTGTTTTACCTTCAGAAAAGGCCCCGTTTCCACCATCTGATGCATGCCCAGAGAATCTCCTCTCCCTAAAAGTGCATCTCGCTGCAATGAACGTGCACAAACCCCACGAATGGCCAACGTCCACTGGGGGGCACAGCCCCGTTCCTCTTCCCTTGCAGGACCCACCCTGCATTGGGAGACAATACCCTGAGGCCATTCAAATCACTCAGAACTGATGCTCCCAGATTCATGGGGTTAGAAGAAATGAGAGACAGAAAAAGGGGTGCCAACAGGTTCCATCTTGTCCTAGCTCTTCCCTGAATGCAGTCCTTCTGCCTAACCATGAGCTGGACTAACAAGGACCCCAGTTCACCACTAGACAAAGAGGCGACAGCCTTCCAGAAACTTCTTTGTCAGACCCCTTTTGTGGTCCCACTCTGACAGCTGGATATGCCAGGCTTCCCAGGTTTCCCTGCAATCTGTCCCTGGTCCCCCTGTGTGCATGCCTTGGGAGAGCTGATTTGCGATTTCTCTCTAATCTGACAACTCCCCGTTCTGGACCTTACTTCTCCGGCTCCCCCCATATTCTGTAAGATCTCCTAAGGTCCATTGCCCTGCTGTTCACAGCAGTTCTGCTTCCTCGTTGAATCGTAAGCTGTTACCTGGGTCCAACAACAGTTAACCCAACCAAGGAGTCCAAGAGGCACAGAAGGATGGAAATGAAATCATTTCAGAGGTGCTGAGGCCATAAGCCTGGAGAAGTGACCATTGAAGGGAAGACATGAAAGCTGTTACAGCAACGATTACCCACTAAGATAGCTGACTATCTACATTTCATGGAGCAGGAGACTGAGGCACAGAAATTAAAAGTTTGTCCAAGATCAACTAATTTGTGGAGCCAGAATTTGAATGTTCTGATTCAAAGCCCAATTTGTTTTAATTGGGTCATAGATAAGACCCAATCTTAGGACTGATGGAAAGGTGTTAGAAGTGTGGGTTCTGTCTCATTTCACTGAAGGCTATGGGATGAAACTGGTATGAATAAGGACTGTCCAATAACCAGAGGTAACTGGAACACTGGATGGTCTTTCCTAGAAGGTCCCCTGTTCTTCATCAAGGGAAGTATTCACGTGTTAAGTGAGACACAGGATCATCTCAGAGCTAAATAAGCTCTGTCGTAAATAAGTCCCAGCACTGGGTAGAGAGACATGACCTACATAATTTCTTCCTTTTTCTTTTTTCAGAAACAACTACTCAGTGATACTTCCATTTATTTTACTTGTAGTAGTAAAAACGTTTCTACCTCATACATGATTGAGCACATTTTTTGCTGTACAATTAATAGTCACAGTGGAAGAAATGACGGCTTCTTTTTCTAATCAAGTGACTCAGCTCCTGAAACCGAAGGCCTCCACAAACGCTGAACGTCTCGCTGCTTCCACTAGACAGTAAGGCCTTCTATTCTGATCACCCCTGGTGAAGAGCAATTTTGCCCCTCCAGCGGTTTCCATTTGCCAGTCAGACATGACAGATGGTTGACGTAGTGGCTACTGCGTTCAGGGGGTCCTACCAGATGAATAAACAGCTGTTGACTCTTCCATGGAAAGTCTAAGCATGAGGACCCCTCCGTCGTGGCTGGCTGGGGAGTCCTGCTTTGGTGCCAGGGCTGCATCCTGCAGAATATGATTTGCCCGAAATCTCATGGATGCTCTTTGTGTCACGCCTTCAATATTTCTGTAAGCAATGTTCTGAACAGGTGGGCTCTCCAGATTTTACCTCTCTCATCGTGAGGTTTTCAACAGAGTCCAAAAAGCAGGTTTCTGTAAGTTCACATTCCTTCTTACTCTGAGCTCCTGTGACTTTCCAGAGACGGCAAGGTGTTTTTCACTTTATTCTGACCCTCATGTGTTTCTGAAACTGTAGTTATTTTTTTTCTAATGTCTAGTCTTGAAGATGCCAGATCCCTGAGGGAGAAAGCAAAGATATTTTCTGGTTTCTGGTTTAGAAAATAAAAACCTTTCCATGCCTCAAGGCAAGACATTAGGGAAAAATCAAGATGACTAACAACTCATTAAGTCGGTAAAATAGCACCAACTCAATTTAGAGGGATGGAGAGGCGATTACAGCTGGAATGGAGTCCGCAGTCTGCATGTTACACTAAAGAAAACAATCTCTTGTCTACCAAAAGTGTACTTTCTATTTCCTCTTGAAACCAAACAAAAACAGGCCCAAGGAAACACAAAAGGAAAAAAGTACTTCCTCTCTAATAGGACTTTAAGTGATTTTAAATAAAATTTTGCATAAGGGTCGATTCTACCACAGTGGATATGTAGACAATGGTGATCTTTCTTTCCTGATTCACAGTGACAGTCTAACAGAGAGGCAACTTGGAAAACAAAATCATTTTAACATTCAATCCTAAGTATAATTTTGGAAAAAATCTCTGTGCCTTTGGAGACTCTCCAGAGAGTGGACTGAGGAAATCTAAGATGTCTTTGAGATAACGTAAGGGAACTCCTTCCTGCTCTGGAGTCCACAGATGCTTTACTCAGTAGGCTGGTTCTTACTACATGATAGAAAACCTGAAAATGAAGAATATGAACACAGACATGATAATACCATGAACAATGTGATACGCAGATAAAGAAGGATTTCGGAAGCTGAACACATCATATATAGTGTTCCCTCCATCAAACATCTGTATATTTTCCTTCCCTCATCCTTCCACAGGCCTCTCCTGTTTTCCGTTTTACGTCTTAGAGTAACTGCCATCTCTGACCGCCCTATTTAATTTGGGTGTTATTTCATTATTCTCTATCAAAACTCCATGTTTACTTTTCCCCTAGCATTTATTAAACCTTTAAATTTTATATTCACTCCTTTGTTTGATTAGATATTTTCCATCTTCTCTTTATGTTATCTTCAAGAGGGCAAGAATGATATCTATGTTACCTGAACTTTCACATAGTGTTTGGGATTCAGTACGCATTCACTGAAGGATGGATGGATGGATGGATGGATGGATGGATGGATGATGGATGATGAAGAAAGGAGAAAAAGCTTCATGTGGGGATTTTATAATGTTGGTCTTAAAGGATGACCAAAATTCGGTAATTGAAGACAGAAAGGACTGGGAAGAATGCATTCCAAACACCATGCACAGATGGAAAGAATGGCACATATACCCGAGGAAGTAGGTCAGCAGCCCTAGAAAAACAGTGATTCCTACATGATGTCACTAGCATGACCTCCCCAATGCACCACTACTGTGGTACCAATGGGCTAGAAATGGAGTAGAGCAGAAAAGGAAATAGCCACTTTGTCATTCATTAGTGACTTCATTGGTCAATTATCATATTTTGCAATTCTTTTAAACTACACAAATAATTCAGGGATAACTTTTGGCAGCAAAAACTGATTCAAAACTTTTAGAATTGTATAAGGCTGAACATGAAATCCTTTATTGCACTCTGCCTGTGTTCTTTTTTCCCTCCCAGACTTACACACTTAACCACTAGGGGAGTATACACGCCCAAACCTCTCCCATGCATTTACACACACTCACCTCTCCACACACACATTCACACATAATTCACACATAAAGCAAGGACAAATCTGTGGTGGGCAGAAAGAAGCTCGATATTCATAGCTGAGCATGTGAAGGCCCCCACTTCATTCCCTGTGGGAACACACCACGGGGTCTGGGCTGTATCGTTCCCCACTCAGAAAGCAGGGCTTCCCTCCTGAAGCTCAGAGGCCCTCTGCCTTCCTAGGCACAGGCGGAAAACAGGATTTAACAGTAGTGAGCTTTGCAGGAGATGCTGTGGCACTGTATGTGTGATATCTGTTCATGAGATAAAGTCCCATAAAGTTCTCTCATTTCTATCAGCTTCAGGAGCTGACTCTTCCCGAACCTCCAGGCCTGCCCTCATTGGATGCCCTTGCCTCATCTGAAACTTTATAGACTGCCCCATTCAGGGCAGAAGATTTCCTTGTTTCTTCTGCACTCAGTGCTAATGGGCTACTCCTCCACACCTTCCTTTATCGACAGTAACCCTACCTTTCCCCAGCGCTTTGTCCCAACCAAGAAGTTGCTTGTCTTGGAGTAGAAATGGGAGCGGCCACTGAAAACAGCGCCGCGCCCCCCCCCGCCCAGTGATGGGAGAAGTTCCCACGAGTTCTCTAAACAATGTGCCTGCCCCACTCTCTGTATATCAGCAGCCCAGAACAGACACGATTTAAAGCTTCAGACACAAACCCAAGCTCTTCTAATAAAACAAATATTTCACAGTTCATTTAGTCCAAGATATTGAAAAGACCTGCAGAGCCTTAGGGTTCCCATCTCCCCAGGGATGCTGCCCCTCCCTAACTCAGCAGCTGCCGTGCCAACACCAGCTTCCCTCCTCTTCTGTTTTCTGGAATCATCACTGGATTTGATCCAAAGGAGGCTCAGGTGGGGCTCTCTACATGGGGTCCCTAATCATGAGAAGTCATAGCAAAATATGGCTGTGGAATAACCATGGAAGGCCAAGAAAAATATACATGAACTTTACCAGGTGCCTACAATATGCCAGGCACTGTTTCAGGGACTGAGGTTATGGCAGTGAACAGGACAGACAAAACTCCTAGCTTTATGGTGCAGATGTTGTAGTGAATGAAAGAGACAAAAAATACGTAGGTAAGGCATAGATGTCATATGCCAATGAGTGCTATGGATAAAATTACGGGAGTACTGGGAGCTCTGGTGGGGGGGGGGGGGGGGGAGAAGTACAATTTTAAACAAGGTGGGGAGGGAAAGATTTGCTGAGTAATGGTATTTTGGCAAAGACAAGAAGGAGGTGAGGGAAGGGGCCATGTAGATTCAGGGGGCAGGGCTCTCCCAGACAGTGGTAACAGCAAGTTCAAAGGCCTCAGGTGGGCAGACCAATGTGGCTAGTATTGCCAGGAACCTCAAGTTCAGGCCTGGAGATCGGCACGTTACATGGTTTCATTCCTTCGATGTTATGGAAACCATCAGCCCCATTTCACAGAGAGAGGTTCAGATCAGCGCACGTGTTTGTCGGTGTAGAGTTACTTCAAATACAGTCTGAAATGGTTATTCCCTGTTCCGGCTGCTGCATGAAAAGTTACCCTATGACTTAGCACCTTAAAACAGCCATGTTCGGGTTGACACATCTCGTGGATCAAGGTCAGGCAGGCCCTGGAGGGAAGGATTTGTCTCTGTGCCCCAATGTCTGGGGTCTCCACTGAGAAGTTCTTGGTGTCAGGGTGACCTGATGGCTGGAGTCTGACACCACGTGGAAGCATCTTCACGCATGGCTGGCAGCAGATGATGGCTATTGGCTGGTCCACAGGTGGAGCTGTTGGAGGCTTAGGGCAGCCTGGGCTTCCCCACAGTAGGGTGGCCTCAGAGTGGTCCAACTGCTTAAATGGCAGGTTATCTCAACACTGCAGGTAAAAGCTGCATTACCTTCTATCACCTACACAGGGAAGTCAGGGAGCTACTTCTGCCACATTCTACTGGTTTCAGTTGAGTCATAGGCCCATGTAGATTCAAGGGGAGGAAAAAGAGGCAGGAGATGCAGATCCCTTCTTTCAATGGGGGGCGTGTCAAAGATGATTGTGGCCATTATTGTAAACCATCGAAAGACAGAAGTGATAACTTTAAAGTGCCTCTTAGAGCAACCCTGCTTCAGTGATGTGTTTTTTACTACTCTCAATATTCTAGGTATTATTTTTATTAGAAAAATATTTCAATGAAAAAAATTATTGTAGATGAAGTATCGAGGAAGGGGTTGTAAATGCAGATGAACACACAGGCCAAGCAGCTAATAAATATAAATAAAAGGGGCCAAGTTTATTAATGGGGAGCTTCCCTTATCAAAGAGATGTGAAACCTCCTGATTTTTAAACACACTTTGTGGATAAGGAGAATATTATACACAAGCCACCAGTTTGCCATTCCTATAATTGATAGATAATACCGTTTTTATTCAATAAATATCTAGGAAAGTGATTATCATTTGCCTGGGAGTTTTCTAGGCCCTCTAAGTCAATAACAAGCTAATTCCTATTCTTTATGAGGGACACGTTCTCTTGTATCATAAACAAAATTCCCTGGTTAGAAGAAAATGAATTTACTCTTATCTTGAGCATCGACTCTGTGGAAACAGAAATAACTGCCCATCTGTTCTAAAACTTTACAGAATCATTATTTGTTCCATGAGCACCATGGATGGGCTGCCATCAGTAATTGTCCTGTGAATGATGAGCACTTCCGCTAATATGGCGTCAAGTTTAACTCCCGGAGATCTGAGGGATTAGGCAATCAGCACTTAAACATCTTACTGCTGCATCCACACACCTTGCACCTTAATGTTAAAACATTTAAAAATGGAAAGGTCCTTTATCTTTTGTAATGAATATGTAATGACTGTGCCCTCACCTACTGTGTTAAGCCCAAGAGACATCTAAAAACCAAAGGGATCATACAGTAGGAGCAATCCCTCCTGTGATTATCAGTCATTCATTAACGAGTAACCTTCAGGGTTTTCATTTCCAGCCAAGATGTTGGAACAGGGACCTTTGCTTCTGAAGTCACTAAGATGCAGGCAAACTATATAAAACAATGGTTTTCAAGACACTGGGCATTAGTCACAAAGGACAGTGGTCCTGAGAGATGGGACAGAAATGGGGGGAGCCCCACAGTTGCTCCAGCTTACCCCCGTCCATGACACAGAAGGGGAAACCTGCGTGGAGCTAGGCAAATTTCCCGACTGCGGATATGAGTGTCAGGGTCCATGGGCAGGATGACAGCTGGAGTTGCGGGCAGACCACCAGCGAGGAAGGAGTTATGCAACATAAGACCGTAGATCTGAGGAAAGTCTCCCTGGAGAATTGAGCATATCAGTGGCAAATATTTGGTATCCAATCAAAAATTACCAAGCATATAAAAAAATGGGAAAGTAGAATCCACTATGAGGAGAAAAATCAATTCACTGAAATTGACCCAGAACTGACCCAGATGTTAAAATGAACAAAAATGGACATTAAAATTAGGATAACTGCATTCGACATACTTTTTTTGAATAAGAAAGACTGTGTATACTCAGTGGAAACATGCTAACATTTATTAAAAGGCACCCAAAATGAACCTGGAGAAGTAAGAACTACAATGTATAAAAGGAAAAGTACTGCATGGGATTACTGGCAGATTAGACTTTGCAGAAGAAAAGATTAGTACATTTTAATGACATATAAACAGAAATGATCTGAAGTGAAAAAGAAAAAAAAAAAGAAAGAAAAAAAAGAGCAGAGAATCCTCGAGCCGGGGAACAACTTCAAGCAGTGTGATGCAGTGTCACTGGACTGCCTGAAGGACAACAGGGACTAGGAAAAATATTTGCAGAAATAATGACTAACATTTTTTCCAATTTAACTAAAACTATAAACCCAAGAATCCAAGAAGCTTTATAAACTCCAAGCACAAGAAACATGAAAAATAATATATCAAGGAACAGCAGAATCAAATTGCTTCGAGGTAGAGAAAAGAGACACCCTAACAGGAACCAGACTGGACAGACACAATGAGCCAGAGGGAGAAAGGTAAGGCGGTGACAGATTTCCCACTGGGCAGAATACCAGTGAGAAGACGGTGGGGCGACAAGTCTGAAGCCCTGAAAGACAAAACTATCAACCTAGAGTTCTACACAAGGCGAAATATCTTTCAAAAGTAAAGGCAGAGAAAAGACATTTCGGACAAAAAAAAAAAAAAAAACTAACCAACAACCGCAGGAACAACAATGAAACAATTTCATACTCCAATCAGCACTACCTGACACGGTCAAGAAAGTCTTCCAGGCAGCACAGAACGATGCCAGGTGGGAATATAGATCTACACAAAGAAATAATAAATACTGGAAATACTAGCTATGCTGATGAATACATTGTTCTTATTATTTCAATCTACAGTAGCCCTCCTTTATCTGCAGGGACTGTGTCCCGAGACCCCCAGGGAGTCTGAAACCACAGGGAGTACCAGACCCTATACCTCCTGCTTTCCCTATATGTACACACCAAGGACGAAGTTTGACTTGTCAACCACGCACAGTAAAGGATTAGCAACAATAACCGATGATAAGATGGAACAATTTCAATGCTATACTGTAATAAGGGTTATGTGAATGTGCTCTCTTTCTCCAGGAATTTTCCTATTTTTCAGTCGGAAGTTTATCCCTGAATCCGCACGACCACTCCCACTTGCTGTAAATGGCTTAATGTGACTGGTTTCTGGGGACCCCTTCCTGAAGTCTTCATACGGGCTCAATGCTTCTCGCCCAAGACGTTACTATCCGTCAGAACGTATTTTCTGTTTGTCTCGCACCCAGAAATTCAATGCGTTTTCCATCATAACTAAGCACATAGCACTCACAGCGACAGTAACTTTTGCAGTTTGGGGTGTGACAGCAAAATCAGCACAGAGGTCTTTCCCGTCCTTTAAAACTTCACAGATAGAAAATCTGTTCTTACCATAGATCTTAGCAACCCCAGGATACCATTTTTTTCTTTCTTTATTAAATCAAGAATTTTCACCTTTCACTTCAAGGAAGCACTTTGCGGCTTCACTTTGGCATATCGGCATCGTCAGGATCACTGCTCTCACGCCTTGGGGCCATTATTAAGTAAAAGAAGCATTACTTGAACTCAGGCACGTGGTTATCAACCTGATAACCTAGAAGGCTACTCAGTGACAACTGCACGGGGAGTGCCCACAGTGTGGAGACTCTGGACAAAGGGGCCATTCCCCTCCAGTGTGGGACAGGGTGCAACAGCTCAAGACTTCAGTGCACTACTCAGAACGATACGCAATTTAACACGTAGATCGTTTATTGCTGGGATTTTCCATTTAATATTTTCGGAGCACGCTGACCACAGGTACCTAAAGCCATGGAAAGTGAAAACGCGAGCAGGGGGGACAACCATATTTACAAGATAAATCATCTAAACAAAAAATAATAATGTTATGGGGAGGGTGTTATAACATCTGTAGAAGTAAAATGCATGACAAAAATAGCACAAAGACTGGAGGTAAGAACTGACACTATATTGTTATAAGATTTCTACTGTATGTGGGGAGTGACACCATCTCTCGTGAGGGCAGATTAAGGTAAAGATGTACACTAGAAAGTCTGCAACAGCCACCATACAAACAAAACGAACAGTAGCAACTGCTAAGCCACAAAGGTGATAAGATGGCTTCATAAATAATGCTCAATCCAAAAAAGGTAGGAAAAGGGGGAAAGGGGACAAAGAACAGATGAGATAAATAGAAAATAAATACCAAAGCGATACATTTAAACTCAACCATAGTGATAATCACATTAAATATAAATTGTCTAAATACTCCAAATAAAAAGCTGATATTGTCAAATTATATTTTTTAAAAAGCAAGACCCAACTATATGCTATCTATAAGATATCAAATTTAAGTATAGAGACAAGTAAGTTAAAAAGTTAAAAACGGAAAATTTTTACCATGTTAACTAAACGAAATTTGGAATGTCAATATTAATATCCGACAAGGTATACTTCAGAGCAATGAATGTTACCAGTATAAAAAAGGTCATTTTATAACAACAAGAAGGATAAATTCACTAAAATAACATAACAATTCTAAACATTTATAGGCCTACTAACACAGCTTCAAAATACATGAAACAACGTAACTACAAGAAGAAGTAAACAAATTTACAATTCTATTCATACATTTTCACACCCCCCTCTCAACAGCTCGTAGAAGGAACCAACACTAAATCAGTAAGGCACAGAGGACTCAACCAGCCATCAGCCAACTCAAACGACATTCATATAAAACTGCACCAAATGACAGCAGAATACATATGCTTTCCACTGTCACAAAGAACTGTTACCAAGCTAGCCCATATTGAAGGCCATAAACTAAGTTAATAAATTTTAAAGGAACTGTCATAAAAAGTTCTGAGAATTCAATAGAATTAGATTAGAAAGTAATAACACAAAGACATATGGAAAACCCCAAAACATTTGAAAACTAATATATTTCTAAGTAATCCATGGGTCCACGAAGAAAAATCAAATGTATATTAGAAATCATTTTGAAATTCATGAAAACAGAGGCAAAATATATCGATAATTTGTTGATGCCACTAAACAGAAGGACATTTAGAGCCCCAATAACTGTGTCAGAAAAGAAGAAGAAAGGGCCCGAATCAATGACCTTAAAGGTAAGGTCATTGCACTGGAAGAAACTAGGAAAAGAATCCCAACTGTAACCCCACTTGTTTGTTTCCATCTATCTACCTAAACTAAGAGGCATGCCCCTGGGGCCAAGGACCATGCTGCCAGGCTCCTCCTGACGCTCAGCCCGCAGACAGGGCCTGTCCCTGGATACAAAGAGACCTGCAAACTCCCTCTACAGAGAGGAGTCTCTGAGCCCTTCCGTTTCCTTCCAAAATCTAAGCTCTGGACTTTATTTACCCTGGCCCTCGGCTTTGCTTTCCACATTGCACACCAAAGCTCTGGCTTGCCTGCTCCTTAAAACACTTAAGCAGAGTGAGGAATGAAAGGAGGAGTCTCTAAACTTGCAGTTTTGCTCCCAGGATAGCTCTCGGGGAATCTGACCTCCTTAAGCATACGTGGTATCAGAGTAGCATGAGCTGAAATTACCCAAAGAAGCCTCCTGTTCACAGCAAAAGACAAAATAGAGAACACCCAAAGAAGAAAAATTCCCTTTGCATTCCTTGTCTGGATGTGAATTTCCTCCTTAACAACTGTGTAATAGCCACCATGAGTCAAGACCACCTTCCTAGCACACCGCATGCCTTGTGGGAACATGGTGCATCACTGGGAAGCAGAGTGTGGGGAACTCTGAGTTCAAGCCCTGACCGCGCTACGCGCTTGCTGGATTTGAGTGGCCTGATCTCTCTCTCTGTTTGGGAGAGAGATCAAATCTAACCCACAAGATCGCTGGGAGGATCCAATGAGACATCCCACGTGAAGGACTTGGCACAGGACCATGTGTGTAATTACGTGCTCAGTAAATACTAAGTGTCTGTGATTCGTGATTATGGCTAACATCGCTAGTGACACCTGACATCTTTTCAGGTTTTGTACTGAATTCAACATTTTTGAGGATCTGGCATGTAGAATGCACGACATTCAACAATAACACATTACACTCCGGCTTAGAGTTTACAGGGAAGGAGGAAGAGTGGAGGGGTATTTCCAGTCTTCTGTCTCCTACAGGCAGTCTTCCTGGCTGTTCGGAAGAGCCTCTGGACCACTGACATTAGTAGGGCCCTGTGTTTGTGCCCCGGGGGGCACACCTCATCGCTCCGCCCTCTGGGCATTTCCCTCTCCTGGGTTTGTGAGAGGAGGATCAGAGGTCAGGCACCAATTTGGTGTTTCCTGCAATGAGGTGCAGGAGCAGACGGCAGAGGGACAGCAGCGCTGGGGCCATTTGTGGCGTGGTCAGGGGCTGAACAACCCCGCCCTTCTGGGGCCAACCGGCGCAGAAGCTCGGTTCCACCTCTGTGCCAAGGACAAGGTAGCCTGCCCGAGCGCCCGAAGCTTTCTCATGGCAGGAGAAGAAAGGGGAGCTGTCAGCTTAAACAGCTGAACGCAGGAGGTTCAATCAACAGAGAGCCCCTCATTCAAGTAACGTGAGACCTGGGAGAAAAGGCAAGAGAAGCGCTGGAACCCAGTCAGGTTTTTTTTCTTTTCTTTCTTTCTTTTGCCAAAGCTTCTACTGGGCATGCGGGCTGGGGAGAGAAAGGGTTGCAGGACACAAAAGAGGCTGCTCAGAGCTGATGCCAACTTGGTACCTTAGAATTACTGAGTTGCAGGGGTCGGGGGCTCGCCCCAGGTCCCAGGAGAGGAGTGAACATGAGCCTTTCAAAGCCATTTGCTCTGCACACCGTTAGGAATGAGTGCAAAGCACACTGTGAGGAATCGATGACAGGAGGTTTGGGGGTTTGGGTTTTTTGGGCTCATTTGAGGGAAGGGGGTAAAAATAAATGATAGAAAGTAAAAAAAAAAAAAAGATGTTTAGAGGTAAAAACAGAGTGTACATACATAGTATGGGGTGAGGGGGAACCCTTCATTTAACAGCTGTTAACTGTATTTGCTAGCAACATGTGTCTCCTGGCTGCTCTGGGTGGAGGTTCTAGGAGGAGACAGTAAAATCAGAGGACAGGAAACTGGCCGACATAGGCAAGTCAAAGGGTTTAGGCCGGGACACCACAGCAGGGGGTAAGGGGACAGCATGACGACAGCCAGAAGCATACAGTGAAGAATGATCATGGAGGAATTCAGGCAGATTTTAAGAGTGTTTCAGTTAGACGAATGGATAAAGAAGACACGGCACAGGTATGTGGTGGAGTATCACTCGGCCATCTTGCCTTCTGCATCAGCGGGGACGGACCGAGAGTGCACCGTGCTAGGTAAAACCAGTCAGGCAGAGAACAGCAGACGCCATTTGCTTTCCCTTATATATAAGGAATCCAAAAAACCAAATGAACAAACAAACAAAACAGAAACAAACCAAGAGATACACAAAACAAACTGATGGTTGCTAGGGGATGGATGAAAAGGGCAAAAGAAATAAGAGGTACGAGTTGCCAGACATAAAACAGTCATGGGGATGCAAAGTACAGCACAGAGAACAGAGTCAAAAATATTTTAGTAACTATGTGTGAGGTCTGGTGGGCACTGAGTTACAGGGATGAGGACTTTGTAAGTTCTGTAAATGTCTAATCACTACATTGTACACCTGAAGCTAACGGGACGCTGTGTGGCCATGGTCATTTTAAAAAAATAAACATCTGATGTCGAGTGTGTACTTTGAAGCTGTTCACAGGTTTGAACAACTTGGAGCAAGGACTTACCCCACACGTCGCTCCATGCCTGGTGGGGCAGGTTTGGTGGGATCGAGGTGTCGGGCTGTGTCCCGACCTGGGGGGCAGAGGGAGAGAACAGGAGCCAGGTGGAAGGGCTGAACATGGAGGACAGTTCACCGAGGGCAGAACCACGTGCCAGAGACCCTCCCACACGCTCCCTCCCTGCCCCTGCCCTGGTCCTGTCCCCACACACAAACATGAATCCCCAGTGGACAGGAGTTTGTGGCAAATTTTATTTCAGGCCAGATGACAGGGTAACTCTCCCTAATCCTTGAGTTACATTAACTAGCACACAAGGCAAACTAGGTCCCCGAGAACTTCCCAAAACAATGTATCAGACAGAATCTTCCCATTGCAAGTGGACTTACGCACAAAAAGAACGCGTTGACCCAGGACACCCAAACCAGGGAAAACCAGGAGGGGAGGCGGTTTCAGGACAGCCTGGATCCACAAAATCAAGTGTCATGAGGATCGCATCTCCAGTTTGTACCTTTGGCGGATCATTTCATTTTTCCCACCACAAAGAACTATCCCTGCAGTTCTTGATGTTAACTTCCAGAGGAAAACGATTTGCCTAAACTAACAAAATGCATCCAGAAGGTGTGGGGGTAACAGGAGACGGTGCATGTCACCACCAACCGTATTTCTGGGCGCTGATGCCAAGCTCTCTGACTGCCACTGTGGAGAGGTCGGCAGTGCCTCTTAAGAGCCCAGAGGAAGTAATCATGGAAGCCATTCAGTCTAAGCAAACCTATACTTTTCAGTTTAAAAAAAAATAGAATACCTTATTGATAAATGAAACAACATGGATACCTCACAAAGACATCAATGCTGAGTGAAAAACAAATCTCAAAACATTGCCTTTACATGGTTCCTTTGATAGGACAGCACAGGGACAGAGAGCTCATCAGTGGTCGCCAAGGGTAGACGGCGGACCTGCCTGCCGAGGGGCGGCCCCAGGGGGCTGTTAGAGGGCGCCGGACTCCCGAGTGGGATGGCAGCAACGTGAACCTATGACTGCGTTAAAAAGTCATCACACACACACACCATTAAAAAGCACACAAAGAAAGAAGAAATAGATTAAATGGTACAGGATCAACAATCCCAAACTTCAGAAGATTTGTGATCTAGCTAGCAAGATGAATCTCTGAAGAGCTATCAGTAAAAGTAATACTGAGTCCAGTCACTTGTCAAGCATTCACCCAGTGCCACACCCTGTACTGACACCTTCCTTCTCCGGTCCTCCCAACAGTGTCGTGAGGCGGACAGAGAAACGGTGTGCAAGCCGAGACTGGCCACCACGGCCAGGCGACCTGGCGTGTGAAAGCCAGAAGGGTGGTAGTGCAGTTTCCTTCTCCTTAGGGTCTGTGTCAGAAATCGGAGTTCCAGGAACACAGTGGCATGCCATTTGTCACCACTGGTTTGTTGCTTATGAAGATGGAAGGGTGTGTTTTCATGTGTTTTCTTCATCACAACAACAAAACCGTCTCAGCAAGAACTTGAGTGGCGGCTCATAACTGCTCATCATTTGCTGCTGCCAGGTGGTACCCAACACCAAATGGCTCCTGATCTAAACCAAAATTGTTGGCAACGTCTCTCCATAAGGAAATGAGGTCATTGTCTCGTCTGAGGAAGCAGCCTGGGTCCATCAGAAAGGAAGTCAAGGCGCAGCAGCCAGGGCGGCAGACACTCCCCTACGGAGGAAAAGTGCCGTCAGCAGGCCTGAAGCCGAAGACAACCAATGATGTTAAACCCTGGACACGAACACTCTGTGCAGCACCTCCGGTTGGTGACGACTTCCAGCATCATTGAAAAGCAGGCATTTTCTAGGAATCAGACTCCTCGGGGCTGAAGGGGGAGATTTTCAGGTTTCATGCCCTTGCTCAGGAATCCCCATCGATGCCTGTTGGTTTACCAAATAAAGAACCGACAGCCTTGGGCCGGGCCTCACAGCCTTCCCCGTCCTGCCTTCCCTAGTCCCCAAGCAGTAACCTCAGCCACCCCTTTTCCAAGTTTTCCTTCTTATAGTCTCCGCCACCAGGGGATGGTGGCTGGGGAGGAACTCATACTGGCCTCTCTTGGTCAGGGGACCATGCTTAGACCAGCCAAATGACCACTGAGACAGACACACCTGTAAAATGGGGTGGAAGTGGAGCAAGAAAAGACAAAGTAATATTTCCAATTAAAATTAAAAGGCCCTTGGGTGACCACCTGCAGGGCTCTCTCCCTCCTCTGACAGCTTACCATAAAGGCTAACGTTTACTGAATGCCCAGCACGTGCTAAGAACTGCACACCGTGTATACTTAACTCCCAGTGAGGTGAACATTAGTATGCCCATTGAGTAACTGAGACAGTTGAGGCACACAGAGGGCAGGTGAGTTGCCCAAGATCACAGAGTTAGCAAGGGTTGGCGAAGGCCACAGGCTCTGACCACAGGGCGATATCACTGATTTCTGGACTGTGTGCCATCTGATCAATTCTTTAGTGCTCACATGTCCCCACAGGTATTTATCATGTCGCGTTCTTCCCCACCTCCCCAGCCAGACTGGGGATGGAAGCCAGGCCTTCTCACTCACTACGCACCCCACATCTTAGCCTCAGGCATGCCCTGCAATCAAGGCCCAAGAGTGCCAGGGCCCCAGGTGACATGCAGTCAGTGTGCCTGCCAAGGAAGGAACAGATGGGTCTGTTAAACGGTGAAGTCGCGTCCCCGCCGCTATAATGGCAATAAGCATTCCACATAAAATAATTACTTCCAGTTTGCTTGGCAGGTTGGACAAAGTCCGAGGGAAGGTTAATTTATCTTTCACAGCTTTGAGCTTTCAAGCTGTGGTTTCCCAAGTGAAAAGGGCCTCTCTTCAATGATTCTCTGCGAGATCCATTTAGTCATGACAGAATGACCTCCTCATCGCTGAATGGTAAAGTCTATTTGGGGTCCACTCACCAGTGAGGGCCCGGAACGAAGGGGATTATTTAAGTCACATGGAGATTTATGTCTATAGCAAAGGTCTATGGTACAGTTGGTAGGACACTACAATAGCATGTAGGTCTAGGTGCTGGTTAGCAGTCCCACGTAAAATCTGTGCAATATATAATTCCCTCATCCAAGGAATGGGCACAATGATACATGGTCATTCTATTTAAGGAATATGAGGGACATTAAATAAGGTAAAGGTCACTAAATGAAACTTGGGATGGTGAAGGGTGCTTACAAATGCCTACAAACAGAATCCAGTCATTGATGGGACCCCTTAATCCAAGGCCAAATGGCAGAGCCTCCTGGCTACGCTTCTGCCTTTCTTCCTCATCTCTGTTTTCTGAGGCTCTGCCTTTCTCCCTTTATGACTATCGGTTAAGGTTCTCGCATTGGGCCGACTTGTGCGTTTTCGATAACCAAATACCTGGTCCCACTGAATGGCTAAGGTCTAATCTTGATGAGAATTTGGTGTCATCATTATAAGTACCTGAGCCAATCCAATCTAGCCTTTTTCAGAGAAACGTGGCTTGCTAAGGCAATCCCTGGTGGCCAAAGCAAAGACAGGTCACGAATTTCATCCCCAAAATGCATGACATGAGGCCCCAAGGAGAGTTCACTCCTGACTCCATCTTGCCTGCTCAGCCTGGGTCAGAAACTGCTACTTCGTCTTAGCAAAGACGACAGTTTCACAGTGGGAAGAGAAGCACCTAGCGGTGTTTTGAGGTTTGTCAGCAGTGGAAGACATCCAATATTCTTCCTAAAAGAATGCAGAACCCGTCGTAATCACAAAAGTAACAAAGAGCAAAGCTATGTTAGTGATGTGGGAAATAAATCACCCATCATATTTGGAGGTGACATGTGCTGTTTTAGTCTCCCCGGGAGCCATCCTCCTACGACAACAGAGCCTTTTGTGTGTGACTTCCTCTCCCCCTCACTAAGTACATGGAGTTAACTGAATTTAGAATTCACAGTTGATCATTCTTTTATTTCAATACTGGAGAAGTGATTTACCACTTCATTCTTGCCACTGAGGTTTCAAATGAGAAATCAACTGTCATGTGGATTGTCCCTCTATAATGAATGCCTTGTTTCTCTGACACTGCTTTGAAGGTGTTTTCTTGTCTTTAGTTTCCAGAAGTTTAATGATGATGTGTCTTGGTGTGTACTTCTTTGTATTTATCCTACTTGGGATTAGCTCTGTTTCTTAAATATGTAGGCTTATGACTTTTACCCATTATTTCTTTGAATACTTTGAAGAAAGTTTGGAAGTCCTTTCCTTTTGGGATTCCAGTGACACAAAGGGCGGTTCTTTTGTTATTGTCCCACAAGCTCCTGGGACTCTGTGAGTCTCTCATTCTGTTTTTCTCAGTTGTTTAAAATTGGGTAAATTCTACTGATCTCTCCTCACGTTCACTGATCCTCAACTCTGTCATCTCTGCTCTGATTTTGAGTCTACCCAGTGAATTCTGTATTTCAGTTATTTTAATTTTTGCTTCCATAATTTCCATTTTGTTCTTTTCATAACTTCTACTTGTTACTACCTTTTTGTTTCAAGAGAAGTCATAATTGCTTGTTGAAGCACTTTTAAGACACTGCTTCAAAATTCTTGTCAGGTGATTCTGATTAATCTCGATGTTGTCTTTTCTCATTCAAGTTGTGATTTTCCTGGTTCCTGGTACAACGATTGGTTTTTTATTGTATCTTGGACATTTTAGATGTTGTAGTGTGAGGCTCTAGATTCTGTTTAAACCATTTCTAAAGCAGGAAGTCCTCCTGTTTTGATGCAGTGTCAAGGCTGAGCAGCTGTGTTTGTCCTGCTCCCTGCTGGACCTAAATGACATCGCCCCCCAAAGGAGAGTGATGATTCCCACCACCTTGCTGCAGATGAGATAACAGTTCAGTTACTTCCTCAACCCACCAACATCTTCCTTCCTTACCTTGAAGTTAGGTGTAAGCTTGACTTCCAGCTAGTATGGTGGGGGTGAGGGGTACAAGGCAGGGGTTGACATGCCATTTTGATAGTTCAGGATATTGGTGGAAGTTCAGCTCTTTCTGGTCCCTACTGAGGAAGAGTAGAGTAGAGTTGCCATTAGCTTCACTTCTCACCACACATTCCACCTCTTCTTGCTAATTTGGCGGGGAAACTCAGAAGAGGGGTGCAGAAACCAGAGTACTGACTAGCTCTTCTTCACACAGCCACATTCAGTCTCCTTGCTGCAGGTGGGTGCGGAAGTTCAGCTGTCCACTAAACCCCACAGACCCCTGGAGTCAGGAAAGTGAGGTGCTGACTGTCTCCAATTTATACTGTTTTGCTCAGTCTCAGTGATGCTTGATGGGGGTAGAGACTCAGCTCACCAGCAGACCTGGCCCAACACTGTAATTTGACCCCCGACCCTACACCACCAGCAATTTGCTCACAAAAGGGCTGAGATCAATTCAAGAGAACTCAGTAGTGGGACTTTGTGGAGAGAACTGGGAAACAGGGTTATTGAGAGAGCCTCTGTCTCTTTGTGCCGAACTCGAAGTCAGTGCCAGTTAGGCCTGGGTGTCTCTTCCATGTCTGGGACATCTGTATCAAAAGCAACTTCCCATGGGACTGACACCCTTATAGCTGCGCAGAATATACACTCTTCACCCATAGTGACATAGAGACTCTTGCCTTGCCCCTTTCGTCAACCAGATTCCTACACACCTCTGCTTCAGGACAACCACTTGTTCCCGGAGTTGCAGAAAAATACATATTTCCCGTGCCTTGACTCAACTACCATACTTATTTAATGAGTATATTTTAAGCAATTTTATCTCAGACTGCCTTTAACTTTGTTTTTAAAATGACCTTCAAAATAAACTATTAAATGTCAAAACATACCCCCAGGAGAACCTGGATTAAGAAATAAAAGTGACGAGCGTAGTGAATTGTTAGATAACACTGATATCAATACTGCATTCATGGACTCGTATTGGGTCTTTCAAGATAGTTCAACGCAGACAGATTAATGGCACTCCGCACTCACATATATAGTAAGAACCATCCCTGCCAAGCTGACAGAACCTCAAGCAAAGAGGAGGCTTTGAAGTAAGTTTATCTGGGGAAAACCATGTTGAAAAAGCCTCTCTTTTTTCTAAACCCAAATTGTCAACATTGTTGGAAAAAAATGGCCTGGCATTCACCCCACTCACCACTATCTAGTCAGACCTTTTCATTCCACTTGGGTAATAGGTTTTAGTATATCTAAAATGACATTTTTATTTGTATCACCGATCCTTGAGATATCATGGACTTTCTTTTTTCCCTACAGTAACCTCCCATTAATCTACTTTGTGGTAGCTGAATTCATCCCGTTCCTTCTCCATTCTGTCACGCCTTTATTACCCTAGAGTGGTACTTCTCCACAGGAGGTGAGATTTCTTTCCCTCCCCCAGGGGACACGTGGCAATGACTGGAAACGTTTTTGATTGTCACAATCAGGAAGGGAATGAGGAGATGCAGGCCAGTGCTATTGGCATCTAGTGGGTAGAGGCCAGGCAGGTTGCTAAATATCCTACAACATACAAGATGCTCCCCACCCCCAAAGTATCTGTTCTAAAATATCAATGGTGTTAAAGTTGCAAACCCTGAAACTATGGAAAACAAGAATGCATTTCTAAAACACACTTGCAGCTAGAGCTCCATATGTGCTTAGTTAGAAAGCAGAAGTGAGATCCATGAGGCCACAGTTGTATCATCCTCCTGCAAAGTCATTGGAAGGGGTGTTTAGTTCTTCTGCCGGAGCTGTGATTCTGGTTCTAGTATCTGATCGCTAGGTTCTAAGTGTCAAGTGTTAGCAGCACCATTGTTTTGCTCAAAGTATTCCATGTGTGATGGGATCTTTCCTTTGGCTCCTTTGTTCGTAGCTTTGTAGCACCTGATTTTGTTTCTGTGGCCCTCCTGGAAATTCTTGTAAGTGACTTAATGACCTATAATAAATCCTTCTCTGCTTAAACTAGAGTGCATTATTTTGTCTGCAATTAAGGACCTTAAGTAAGACAGTAAATTACTACAAGCAATCAATCTTCAAGAAAATGGGAATATGAGATCAATGAGGATCTGGATGCATTTTAAATCAACGCAGATCCAGTTGGCACTAGAAGACGGAGATCCTGTAAAGTTCTGGAGGCCCAAGGGGCTACAGCTATAGGCTGTTACAGAGCACAAGAAACGGAAAGAGAGGAAATGGGTTGGTATGGTGGGCTAAAGATTGTCACAAATTCTGTCACTCATCCATCTGTCCCCACCTTCTGTTGAACCTAGGCTGTCGCTGTTACTGATTCAATAAATCAAAATGCAACAGTATTAATCCTGTATAACTTCAGAGGCTGGGCCTTCAGAGGCAATGTCCACCTTTATCTCTTCGAGCACTGTCATTGGGAATCTAGCCACCATGTGGTGGGGAAGCCCCAGCTACCACCAAGAGATGCTACAGGGAGTGCAACTGAGGTACCTGAGCTGACAACTGCAGCCGAATCTTCAGCCAAGATCCCGCATCGCCTACCAGCCATTCTTGCCATCTATCTTAAATGTTCCAGCCCTGACGGCCCCAATTGTTGTCCCAGCCACCAAGCAGTCAATCCACAAAATCGTGAGAGATAATAACTGATTGTTGTTTTAACCCACTAAGTTTTGGAGTGGTTTGTTATACAGCAATGGGACAACAAAATGGTTTGTTCCTTCTAACTGAACTGGCAAGAGTAAAGAGTAAAGTACCAAGTTCAGGATTTAAATTCTGTATGCAAGGCACAGGCAGAGAATCAGCGTCTCTATGCCCGACTTAAAAGAAGATGGCTGTAAAAACGATACCAAGTCTGATCCCATGGGTTGCTCGACATGGAGGGAATAAACAGCCTCATTGGGCCTCTCGGGCACAAGTCAGAGAACCGAGCGGGAAACAAAAGGAAGTTGAGGGTAAGAATGCCGACATCTAAGGGGCTTCCACGTTCTAATACCTCTGACCCTCCAGTTCTGACCTCCGACTGCCAACAGAAGCAGCCTTCCTTCTCTGTCCGGGGCAGCCGGCCCTGCCTGCTAACACAGCCAATACCTGTGTCATCTAAGGCAGTCACCATCACAGGGATGCCAAATATTCCCTTGACTCACTGTGTTACCTCCCACAGGCTCCAGGCCTAAAAGGAGAGTGGGATCTCCAGGTGACCTGTGTCATCAGTTACAGACAAAAACCAGGAAAGAAGCGTCACACCATAAAAACTGCAAGGTTTTGCTGAATTATGTCAACAAAACCTGGGAAACATACATTGAAAGAGCATAGAGCAAAGAGGGCACAACACTTCCGAACGAGAACGAATTTAGGGATATGAGTTTACTTGCCAGAGATTCTAAAACCAATGGGCTCGCTGAAGCCACTGGGAGGGGTTCAACGGCTGACAGTAACCTTGACTCAGCGGTGGTCCGCTGTCGACCAAGCCAGTATTCACGTGATTCCTTAGAATGATGCGGAAGGAAGACTCCTCCAAAGACACAGGGAGAAAGGAATGTAAAATCGTCATATTCTGTTCACACACCCACCTTTGAGGGTTCAAAACCCGCCCTCCCGAAGCACTGAGAAATACAGTGATGAGGGAAGTGTAGAATCTTTGAAAGCAATGGTGTGGCTGCATCGTAAGAAAGCAGAGAAGATGCAAGATGCTGCCACAGAGAACAGCTCTGTTTTCAGTGGGGCTGACGTGTGGCACCATCATCAGGGGCAAAGTGAGCATGAGTATGCCATAGGCAGCACGGCTGGAAAAATGATCAGGACAGCTGGACACACAGGGAACTCTATCATGGGGTTCTTAAGACAGTTCACTAAGGTCCAACTTGGTCTGCTTCACTGAAACACTCTAGATCTGGTAAACAGAAGCTTGACTTGGGAAGAGAATCAATGGCAGAGAATCATGGTTCTGGCCCAATTCTGAGAATTGGATCTCAGAATTGACCCAGAATCCCTCGGTGGGGGAGGGAAGGAAAGTGCCCTGGAGGAAGGAGCCAGCAATCACATCACGTGTATGTGTTGCAAATCTTTCTCCTCATTTTCCCAGAGGAATATAACAGTCCTCTGCCATTATAGCTACGCAGCGGGAATGGGGAGACACAGGGACCTTTGTGGCATCATTGGCCTGCGTTTCTCTGAGTGATCACTGATTCCCAGGACCCCACATCACAACTGTGGACCGGAGGTCAGAGTGGGGCTGAGAGTGCACTTTAAGCCTGTGCCATCTAACAGTTGGGTTCAGTGGCAACACGAACCCATCTGAGTTACTTCCCCAATTCCTGAGCTCACAGTAGGAACAGATCCTCTCAGAACAGCTGTGGAGTGAGTGGTTTATGAGAGAAGGGTCCAAGGGAAGCTCCTGGAGCTCTCCTCCACACACACACAGAAAACCCAAAACAACACTAATCCCTACAGGAATGCAAAGATTAATGCCACCAACCAAGCCTTGGAAGATCAACCCTATCACAGTCTTATTTAGTTTGCCTATTTACTCTGCCCAGAAGATAGATGGATCTTGGAGAATTACAGCAGACTATTCTAAGTGCAAGTAGGTGTTGACTTCAATTGCAGCTACTATTGCAGATGTAGTCTTCTTTGTGGAGCAAATCAATACGGCCTCTGGCACCCTGTATGCAGATATCGATCTGTCTAATGCATTTTTCTCTATCCCAATTAGCAGAAGATACCAAAAGTAATTATTCAGTACCCCACAGGCTGCCAATTTAGAGAGAGACCCAGAGCAAAAGAATGCTCTCCAGCTGGTCCAACTAAGCCAGTTGGCTCCACGAGCCCTCAGATCCAGTGATCTCATTTGGGTGCCTTCATTTGACTCGTGAAGGATTTGCGTTGTACGAGGTTTGAGGTGAGAAAAGCGAGGAGGATCACAGTGGCAGCCTCGGGGGCTGGCAGCAAAGCCATCCCCTTCCACAGAGAGTATGCTCTTTTCTCTTATTAACGAGCAGTGCAGAAGTCTGGACTGGGCTGATGTAAGGGTCTTGATACTCCAGAGGGCAAAATTTTCCTCCACAAAGGACACATTTCCCTACTGACTATGAAGCTGAGATTTCCTACTGGCCATGGTATGTCCCCCAAAACAAAATGTTGGCTAAGGTGACTGATCCTTACTGTGAGGAGGAGGAAGGGGGTCTTTGTCACGTCATGGGACTGAGAAAAATTGAGGGGAACCCAAAGGCTCCTACCACTGCCAAACCAGTGATAAAGCTTATTGATAATGGCAAAAACACCAAATTGGTAATACTACCAAGGCTCAAGCTCCATGAAAATGAATGAGCCACTAGATGAACCCCAACAAATGGAATGTTGGCCAAGGCAAAGGGAATATGGATTGGGATGCAGAGGAAAGACGTTTAAATGCCAACGACATCTTCATGGCACATTGCAGAAGCTACCCATGGTCTTTCCTTACTCTAGTATCTAGCTATGTATGTAAACTAATATTATTTTTCCCTTATCACTTCATGTAGTGCATGTTTATAATGACTGCCTTTACAAATTACACTATAGCCTGCAAATATCAAGATAGGATTAGGATCACACGAAGAATGTAACATCTCTCAGAGATGAATGCAGTGACTGGTAAGAATTTAAATCTTCCTTTTTAAAAGGAAGAGTGAGGTTTTTTTGTTTGCCTGTTTGTTCAAGAGGTAGGTTTCATTATATTAAGCAAAAGCATGTTATTGATGCTCTTATTTTCTGAACGTTTTCATGGAATAGGAAGAGTGGGTATGGCGTTGAGTAACCAGTGGAGTAGAGTATGACAGACTGGAGAACCCACTGCTACTCCTAACTCCAGATTTCTTCGCAGTAGCAACTGCAAAGCTGAAGACATTTCCCAGAGTCCCTTGCAGCTATGGATCTTTAAGGAGCCTGGTTCCATCGAGTAGACCCATCTGTATGAAATTAGAAGGCTGAAGAAAATATCACATGGCTCTTCCGGCAAGCGTGGTAGAGGCACTTCTTCCTTCTTGTCAAGGTGTCTCACGCTCACTCCCTACTTTCTGGGTGCCGAGCCTCGGCCGGTGACAGCAGCAGCGTTCCAGCTGAAACCACCTTTAGGAAGGGTAGAGCACTTCTGTCCATATGCAGCACCCATGCTTGCGTCCCCAGCTTTCCCAGACCTTAAATCAGCCACCATATGTAATATATCAGAGTGAACCTGCTGTGTGGAACTAAATCTCTGGTCAATGTACGGAGGAAGTGAAACACTCAAATGCAAACTTTTAGCTTAACTTTCTTTTTCTTTGGCAGGGCTTACCTCATCTGCTTTGAACAGGCATATTTTGATAATAACTCCCTGTAATTTACCCATATTCTGGTAGGAGTATACACAGGGTCTGGCAGAAGTAACACCTGCTTGAGTGTGGTTGGTAGGGTAATAGTATGGGTGTAACAATTTATAGTTTTAATTTCAACATTTCACCTAAAATGTCATATGGTGTGCTTGTGTGTAATATTGTTATGTTACAGAATTACATGTTTATGATTTTATAATAAAAAAGGGGCGTTATTTGTGCTAGACCCTGTATCTGCGACAAATACATATAACAGAGGGTTAAAATCTCTACTATATTAAGAATGTCTTTATGATTCCAAACGTTTACCCTTGGACAACAGAACACAGCCTGGAGAAGAATCAAAAAGCTGGCTGATCTGCTCAGAAGCCTATAATTCCCCCAGAGAACACCTGAGAAGAATTTGGAACCCCACAAAAGCCCAGTGGTGAAGAAAAAGTTTTGTTCACTCCAAACAGAATATAATGGAAGATGTGAACGGAAAATGATGAAGAGAAAAGGAGAGGATGCCGCTTTAAATAACAAATCGAGGTAGGGCTGTGCCGCCCAGGCTTGGAGTTCAAGGGCAGGAGAGAATCAGAGCCTGATAAAGTTCACCTTTCACCCGCCTTTTCTGTGTCTTCCAAGTTGTCCCCCAGTTCTAACCATTTCAGGGGCATCTCGTCACCCACACCATGCAGAGGCCCAGACCTGCACTCATTTGTTCTTGCACAGCAGACTAAAAAGGCAGAGTGCCTTTGTGGTCCACACCACTGGCAAAAGGGCCAGTGCCACCAGAGAAAGGGCCCGCCAGGACTCCAAGATCCTGGACCACGCCTTGCTCCAGCTGCCGAGCCTCTCATTTTCTTGCATGGTTCAAGTTGCCATAACAACATGCTTCTCTTAAATACAAAGTTGACCCTACTGGTCCACTCCCAATAGGGCAATTTAGATTGGTTTCCTGCATGTACAATGAGTAACTGAGCCACACCTAAAGAACACTAAACATGACAAGAACTTCAGAACCAACCAGGTCAATACATCGCATGTGCACGTACACACCATTTCTTCCTATGTCCGTGGCAGACATCGCCAATCAATCAGAGCACTCTTTCCTTTGAAGCCTGGACGTAGCTCCAAAATTCTCCTTCATTTAGTGCTCCTTAAACACAGATCCAAGTTGGCAGGTGGGACTAACTCCATTTGGCATCCCTAACCAACCTTTATCTGAGATGATGAGGACGAGGTTCAGAGGGGAGAGTGGTTTGTCAGAGAGCGCAGAAGAGCCAGGGAAGATGGGGCAGAGAGAGGACTGGAAGAGCAAAAGAAATTCAACTGATCGAGTACATCTGTGCCGTGTTAACTGAGGCATGTGCTTGCTGCTTTGCACATGTCATCCCGGGACAGACCCAGGTCTTGTGAGTGGGTGCTGTCAGTTAGTCTACTGACCAGTGTCCTTTATGGGCAACAGTACAGGTAGACAAGAAGTGCCAGGATCACGGCTCTACCTGTGGCCGGGGGATGAGAGACGTTCACCAGGTCAGGGGTGCAGGGTGATGAAAGCCACAGTCTTGCTGTCATTACCCCGTGCTCTAATCAGACACTTTCACTTTAGCATTACGACTTTGGACCCATGCCCAGAAAGCTCGGCCCTCTTAAAGGCAGCTGCCATGCCTTAATAGGTACTGATCTCAGCCATGTACTTTCCATGTCCAAGAACCAGCTTGCTTGGCACAGAAAAAATGCGCTCTGGGACCACACTCTGTACCAGTGGGAAGCACCGCTCTTCCCCACCACAGCCTGGCACTACCCTCGTCGCAAAAGGAAAAAGAGCCACTCAGTGCGACCTATCCTCCACAAGACGCCCCTTGACCTCCCCATCACCACCATCACCACCGTCGACACAGGGCAAGACCAGAAAAGCTCTATCACTGACAATGACATGAACGTTACCTAATTGGTAGGCACTGTATTCTCTCACAACCCCACAGAATGTTATCAGCATTTTCAAATCCTCTGGGATCTCAGAGAGAAGGATTTGAGGGGGACAAGTCAACACCACATTAAAATATATATATATATATATTTGTGTAATGTGGCATGTACTTTGAAGTCAGACAGACATCGGTCCTGACTCTGTCACCAAATTATGTGACCTTGGGCAAGTCACTTAATTTCTCACAGCCTCATTTTCTTTAACTATGAAATAAAATGTGGATCACAATGAGACAATGAAGGTAAAATATTTATCAGTCTTTGGTACATAGTAAACTTTTAATAGATGTTTAATATTTTTAAGTGTGTTAAGAATAATAAAGTGAGCAGTAATAATTCCTCTTGTAAGCAGTAGTATAACCGACAATTATCTCCCCAGCCCCCATAACTGCCCTCCCACCTCGTCCAACCTGTCTCACACTCTCCCAAAGGAGACCCGCCACAGGAAAACCCTTACTCAGCCCACTTCCCAGGAGAAGGCCATCCCTCTCCATCAACGCAGACTTCTTCTTCAGGGCCGAGTTAAATGTCCCCTTCTGGGCAGCTCGCTCTCCCAACTTAAGGGCCGTCCTTCTCAGGACGGTTCCCCTCTGACCTTGGGAGCCACGCGCTCAGTCACTGGTTTCAGCCAGCATGGAAACACTGAGCGCCCACGAGCACAAAGCACCATAACCTCTGTCTCACGTCATACAGGATCACATCTGTGTCTTCACGTTTGCTGCTCGCTGTCTGCTGGTTCCCTACCTCCTCCACTCCGCATGATTGGCTCGTGTCTCAGGTGTCACATCAAGTGTCCCCTGCAAAGTAGTCTGTCTTTATCATGTCCTTCTGGTCACATCCTGCACTCCTGCGGTGGCTCTTCAACCTGCTTTCCTCATCTGTTCACACAATTTCCCTCTCTCTCCTCCACGGGAAGGGAGACTCCATCAGAGCAAGGACAGTATCCACTGTGTTCACTGCTGAGCTCCCAGCACACAGAAAATTACTCAGCACATAGTAGGTGCTCAAAAAATAGTTATTAGATGAATAAGTAATTCTTCCTTTTTTCTCCCCAAAATATTAGAAGCTTCAGGGCAATACTTCTAGAACAGTTCTTCCTTTAACGGTCACTTTTCTGTGCCTGGGGGAGCATTACTAAAGAGATGAATAAAATAGCTCGCAATACATAAATTCAATGGGAAATAATATCAGAGCGTGCGTCCATCCTCACTCGATTATAAGCTCCTTGGGGGCAAAAGTCATCTCTTTTCCGTCTTATGTTTCCTGCAGTGCCTAGCAAGCACCTCAAAATGCACATAAATCACAAGAGCTTAGCTACGTCAAATGGAATTGAATAGAATAGCACCAAGGACTGCAGAAAAGTTCAAACATAGGCAAGAAACAACAATAAAACTGCCAACTCATACCAGCTTCCTCTGCAGCATTGGCTCGAATCTTCAAAAAGCAGGATCTATAATTAGGTGTTTTGTTCTTTTTATGTCAGAGGGATGAGAAAGGAGCTCTCACTTGCGGGGTGGCTGGGGAAGCAGAAAATAAACCAGTATCTGGAACAGAAATGAAGATGCTTTGGTTCCTTCTGCTTTGTCCCCAGAACCCTGATTCCACATGTCAGCCTGCATTTCCTCCGTGTTAAATGGGCCCTCTTCTCTGGTCCTACCCCTGTCATACCTGGCTCCATGTAGCTCTTCATGTGGGAAGTCTGGAGTGATAACAAAGGATTAGACACATCTAGTGTCTAGGAGACATCATGTAGCTACTGTGGCTCATGGCCCTCTTCTCATTGCCTCAAACGTGCATGAGGAGGAAGGTGGTGGCCACCGTTTATCAAGTGAAAATGATGTGGCCAATTATGTAAAGTGAGTCACCTGTGTTGTGCCATGTAGTCCTTACAAAAATCCCGTGGCTAGGTATTATTGTTATTATTATTATTTTACTTTTTAAAAAAAGCCAAACCTGGGACTGGTGAAGTCTGAACTTGGCCTACAGGCTGGCTGACAGTATTGTATTAACACCAATTTCTTGGTACTAATAATGTCCTTTTGACTCTAAGATGTTATTGCTGGGGGAAGCTGGGGGGAAGGGTGTGAGAGGACTCTCCGTGCTATTCCTACAACTTTGTATGGGTCTAAAATTATTTTCAAAAATCTTTTTTAAATAAAGAAGTCCTCTTTGAAATAAAGAATTCCAGGACATGGGGAAGTTGAATAGTTCGCCCAGCTCACCCAGTTTGTATAGACGTCAATTTGAACCCAAGTTTGCCTGGCTCTAGGGCCCAGGCCCCAGCCCACCAAGTACACGCCTACAGGCCACGCTCCCTGGCTTTCCAGCCACCCTCCTTCCAGGTAGCACCACGTTGTCCTTCTCACTTCGGCTACTGGACAGCTCAGAGGTAAATGGAGCCAGGTAGAGCATCTGCTCACGTTTATTATTAGAATATCCATTTCACTCCTCTTAGATCAGTTTCTTTCCAGTGTCCACTCACCTTGGTCTTTCTTAGATTCACTTTATTTAGTCTTTTGATAGGTCGGATAGATCTTCTGGGAAAGATCACAGGTTATAAATAAGGTTAAGGATCTTTCTCCTCGAACTTCAAGGAAACTCTTACCCTCACGTTTCTGAGCTTAGAGATCAATCCCTGCCCCCCTGCTGGCGTCCTGAGGTCCAGATGCTGAGACCAGGGTGGGCCCCACGGCTGGAGGCGACACACAAGACGATGGCCTTAGGTGGCAAAGGGGGAGAGGTCTTCCCTATCTTCATTTTATTTTATTTTTAAATTAAACACTTGGCAGGGTTTTCCTTGAACTAATTAGCATCCCTTCTTAACATTTTAAATAACTCTTCATTTAGAGTAGTGAATGATCGCTCTGAGATTAGAGCACAGGGAAAATCTTTCTGTTGGGAATAATCTACTTATGCGGCTGTTTGTTTGAAGCAGAGATAAACAGAGATTTTTTTTTCCCTTCTTGACATGCCAGGCATAAGAAGAGAACAGGGTGATTAATGAAACTGCTTTTCACCAATAAATTTCTAACTTCAGATACAGGCTCAGAGTTGTGGAGTTTTCTGGGGATCTTTCTTTCTTTCTTTCTTTCACCCACAGGAAAAAGAAAATAGCACCATCAAGATTCTAGAGCCCATTTAAGTCGGTTAAATTGTGAACTATTTTTGGTTCTTAAAATGGTTTAGGTAATTTTTCATTGGCTCTACAGGGAATGCCACTTTGTGCTCTGTTATTTATAATCTGCAGAAATTAATTATGCTGCTAATTAACAGCTTGCAAACAAATTATTGCTCGAGGAGTTATTTATTCAGTGATGAAAGCCCAACTTCAGGGGTCTAGGTAGATTCTCTCTGACAGCTCTTTTATTTCTTGCTTTGGTTTCTGAATTGTGCTGCGTCTAAGGTTCAGTGAGGGTCCGCTTGCAGGAAATGAGTCAGGGTCTCGGTGGCCAGGAACTGGGTGGCTGCTCCAGGGGCTGGAGGAGAAAGGCAGGCGGGTTGCACAGTCGCCTGTGTGCACCCTGGCATTGACAGAGACATTTCTTAGAGGAGTGGTGGCTCTTGTGACAACCACCGCAAGGATTCACAGACCCTCAGGAAAGCCTGGAGACGGTCCCTGCCCTGTGCACTACCACCCCCTGGGCCCATGCTCACAGCAGACAGAAGTAACAGACCCCAGATTCTACTCCCACCTCTGAATTGCTCTCAATAACCCCCTCCAGGTAGGTGGTACCCAAGGCCCTGCTATCTCTGGGTGGGAGGAAAGGGCTGGCCAATGAGAGTGGTCTGATACTTCTAACCCAGGCAAGCAACTCCCCTTTCCTAACCCAGCTGTGGGATTGGCCAATGGGGTGGAGGAGACCATAGATAACAGCTTCTTTCTCCCTTTGGCAAGACCTCAGAGGGGAACTCGGGATACAGCCTAACTGAGTTCATGCTGTGCAGGGGGACACTGAAAACGGGCTACTGGCGAAGACGTGAGGAGCCAGCTCTGAGTCGAAACCCAGGCTGGACGGTGCCAGAGGGGACATGGAGTCCGGCAAACAGTGCAAAGATCAGAGCGAGAGGGCCCGGCTCTGCACCAGTGCCTGCCACTCCGTGACTGCCGTCCTTGGACTGCTGGCAGCCAGATGAAGGGGGTGCGCTCGGGTCCGCAGCTACTCCCGGCTCTGACTGTCTAACGTGCCACAGCTGCTGGGGGGACTGCATGCACACCGAGCCACCCAAGGCCAGGTCTATTTCAGTTGGAAAAATGAAGATACTGAGCAGGCTCACCAGCCATTCCTGCACCCGCGGACAGGGCTGGGCTTCAGATCCCAACGGAAGAACAAAGAGAGTGACCTGAGGAAAACCAGAGGGAGGTCACCATGCCGGCCTTTGATGGCAGGCATGCACCAGGCAGAATTGACTCCTGAGTTCAATGGCAGCCAGCCACCTGCGGCTCCGGGGACACTCAGTCCATCTTCACCACTTCAGCATCCCTAGAATCACATCTTCCCTTGTCTTAACTCACCAGCCCACCTCGCACACATTCCAGAAACCAAGGCTTTGCCCCTTGTGGCAAATGGATTCCCTGTCTTCCAGCCCCTCTCTTAAAGCAAAGAAACAAGGACCCACACCCACCTGATCAGAAGAGCCCACAACCTTGGCCGCTAGACCCCAGTGTTGGACACCCCCATGCTGGCCGGACTGGAGTTCCACCACAGGCCAGCCCAGTTTCAAGGAGTGTTCCAAGTAGAAAAGAGGGAAGCTTTCCATCTCCTAAGTGAGACTTCTGCCACATTCTGTTAGTCAACACAACTCCGGGGCCATCCCAGAGTCAAGGTCAGGGAAGGAGATTCTACCTCTTGGTGAGAGAACTGGTGAAGAATTGACGACCATTGTCCATCCGTCGGCCACGTGGAGGTAGGACAGACTGCTGCTTAGGGACAATGGTGTATCACAGCAATTTCTGAGCTACTCACTGCTCCCCTCATCAAAGGCTCTGAGACGCCCTACAGTGAAGAACATGATTTCGCTTACCTTTTAAAACATACATCTTTTACTTATTTATGTCTGCACATGTTTTTCATGTACATTAACCCAGGACCCAGGGATCAAGCATTTTTTGCACTCAGTTTGGAAAATGACTGCTCTAAATTAAGAACATTTTTATAGAGTTGCTCAAAGCAGAGTCCAAGTGACAGGTATTTGATGTTCTTTGGGGAGAAAAAAAAGTTCTTCCGCGTAAATCAGAAAAATTAATAAACACCGTGAGACAGCCCGCATGACACAGCCCAGGCCCGAGTCCGGGCAGGAGCGCCAGGCCGGGGAGGGGAGGGATCTGGGTTCCGTCACGGGCTCGGGCCTCCTCGCCCTTCAGCACTTCCCTGGTAATTCCTCTGGTCTCGGAATGACAAACTCCGGAATTTTACTTTGCAACTAAAATAAAAATCTACAAGTAAGATGTCACCAACCTCTCATGCTACCACCACGTGGACAATTATCGGAGATGAACCACTGTGAGTGGCACGGACGACCAGCCTGAACTCTATCCAGCAACCAGCACACAGGCTGTGATGCTCGGCAGCCGCCACGGCCGAGTTACAAGTGAATTACAAGGGAAAACAGCTCGGTGCTGATTTCCTAATTATCATGATCTACTATTATGATCCATCACCAGCAGAGCTGTGGGTAAAGCCACCATAAATTACCATTATTTATATGGCAACAAATCACAAGGAAGTATCATTGAGAACCATAATTCACAGTCACTTCAGATGGTAATTACCTGTATACGACCGTCCAGGTATGGCAGGAAGGTAGCACAGGAGGAAAAAAAAATGAAGGCGTGGCTTCACTAAGCCAGCTTGTAAGCTTTGTAAGGAAGAGGTCACATGTTGCTATTTGTCCCCCCACAACCTCAGAAAACACCAAAAGTGGGCGACATCCTGGGGTCCACGTTTCGGAGGGACACTAGCCAATTTTACAATCAATTGGCTGGATGCCATGTCTCACGGGAAACGGCTAAAAATAAAACACGAAAAAACCTGGGGGTGCTCATGCTCGAGCAACTAAGGCCCAGGTGAACGGAACCCCAGGAGGAGTGTCCCCGAACTGTGCCACCTCCTGAAGAGTATGATTCTGTCCCCAGTAGTGCTCCAGTGGAAGGCAGCCAGCCACGCGCTTGAGACAAGTTTAGGGCTCCGGAAAACAGCTGGATTAGATGAGCCATTTCCAAGTATTTTCTAGCTGCCGAATTTTCAGGAGTGGCAACGGCGCCCTGCGGGCCACGTCGGAACCCGAGGCGAAAGGAAAAACCAGTGATGTTGATCCTGTCCTTGTTAAAAACAACACTGTGATACATTGTTCATCATAGATATTTTTGTGTTCATTTTAATTTTTAAAATATTGCATTAAAACATGTATCTTGGTTACTGAGCTTTTCAGTAATTTTGCACCCTAGGGGCATGCCTCAGCTCCTCATCCTGGTCCTAACCTACATAATTTTCTCAGTAATCCAATGGGACAGGTGCAATTATCCGTTTAGGGAGGAAAAAGCTGCGGCAAAAACACTTGGCCACGTCATGTTCTGGACAGTCCGAGAGCTCCCTGAGGGTAAGAACAAGTTCATAATTCCATCCGCTCCTTTACTCACCTCCTGCCCTGTATCACTGAATAAAGAAGCTGGATCAGACTGAGATCTAGTTCAAAGGCAGAGACCTGAAGTAACGATGACCCATGACACAAAGACTGGCCTTATGTCCAGCCCACACTCTGAGTCACCACAGAGCAGGAACTCAGCAAGGACCTAAAGGAGTCAGCTGCCTTTATGGGGCCCCTGAACCCCCCACAGTTATATGGAAAGTTGTGTGTGTGCGTGAGTCTGTGTGTGAGAGTGTGTACGTGTGCTCTGGACAGAGAACCTGGAAGTCCTACCAAATTCTCAGAAGGATGCTTGATCCCCAAAGGTTTAGAACCACGGCCTTATGAGTGTTTGAATAACTTTTGTGTTTTTATTATTATTTTTTAATGCTCACCCGAGGACATGTTTATTGATTTTAGAGAGAGAGGAAAGGGGAGAGAGAGACAGAGAGAGAAACACCAATCGGTTGCCTCCCGTACGTGCCCCGACCACAGGTCAAATTTGCAACCTTTTGGGGTGCAGGATGATGCTCTAACCAACCGAGCCACCCAGCCAGGGCTAGAGTAACCTTTAATGTAAAGTCTGACGGTAAATGGTCCACAATCGATTAATTGTATTTTTATCACAACCGAAGAGTCTCATGCAAACACTATGCAGTTATTGGAACCAAAGGTCCAACAGAAAGCATGCATCACATTGTCCCTCTCTAGAAGCTCAGCTGGGCACTTTTCCTTTTTTTTAATTTACCTATAAATAACCTATCATGTTATATTAATTTCCGATGCACAACACAATGATGTGACATATGAATATATCATGAAATGAATGCCACAGTGAGACTCGTTAACATCCACCACCATGCGTAGATACACAATTTTTTTCTTGGGATGAGAGCCCTTAAGATCTAGTCTCCAGTGAAGGAATTTTATAGGTCACCCAGTCCCAAATTCCTACCTTCACCTCATTTTATTTATATACTGACTAAAGTAAGGCTCGAGAAGTCGTGATGGGTCCCCTGTCCCACAGCTGGGCCACCACAGGGCTGGGGTCAGGGCCAACGTTCATCGCCCGAACCCTTTCCTCCATCAAGCGGGCAGCTTTTGTGAGGCCAGCGTGCCCTCGCCCAGGGCTTGGCTGACCGCCAGCAGCTGCCTGTGCTGTGGAGGTTCAAGTCCCCGGCACACAGAAGCTGATAATTCACAGACCTGGGCTCCCACTCACCCAAGATGCAAACCCCGAACCCGCACTTCTCTGCATGTACTTTCTAATGGGAGCAAAAGATGACCTTTGGGGGAGACCTTCTATGCTAAACAAGGGCCCCCCCTCTCATTTGGGGTTTGGAATTAAATACTGTATAACTAACGTCTCTCTCCCAAATCGTATGACCTTTCTCTCTGGGCCTAATTTCTAAAGAATCTCTCTCTGAAGACAAACGTATTTAGTGGTGACTATTCCTAAAAAATAAAGTAGAGCTGGTTTCAGAGAGGGCCCACGAGGCCTGGTCTCAGAGATGGCAAATGATCTCATTTGGAAATAAAATGGCTTCATAGCATGGTTTTCCAATAATTAAATTAGAGGGAGCAAACAGAAAAATGGTGCTGAGGATGGCAGGCCTAGAGAGATAAGCTTTAATGGAGTCTCAGGCCTCCAGAAAGAAAAAGATCTAACAAGGTAGAAAAAAAGTATCCAACTAAATCACCAATAAATAATTTTAAGGCGGTGGTGAAGGGCCCTCACACAGTAGCCTGCTGTCTGTTCAAGTTCACTGAGAGCCAGACACTGGGCTAGGCACCCCGTGGAACACAGAAAGAGATATGAAACAGCCCTCGAGGGCTTTACAATCTAGTTGGGGAGCTAAGCACGGAACACAGCAACCAATCAATGAGGAGGAATGCCAGATAGCGTGTAAACGTGGGGCCATTATTTCAGGGAAGACCGCTACCAGAGAGAGTTAACATAGCAACAGAGGCTAAGGCCGCTTCTCGACATCCTGGGGCAGTCAGAAGGTGTCTCCCTGCAACAGGTTCATTCAAGGCATGTTTGGGGCACATCCAAAGGACAACAGAGGACAAATATGTTAGAAGGCCAAGGACATCTTTCTAGGTGGGACTGTGTCTAGACTCAAACAGGGACAGAAGTGTGTTGAATTTCTTTTTCAAATTCTTCCAGATGATAAAGGAACAGAGACAGTTAACTGCACATCTAGAGTAGAGAACTGCCCCCAGCATCCTTCCTGCGCCTTCTATGGCCTTCAAATATGCCCTCCCGCCCCAGACGGAAAGTAAATAAGAGGCTGGACAAATTAAAGATGCCATAGGAGGGTTGGGGCTCATGACATCTGGGGAAGACGGTAAATCAGGAGAGAAGAGATGCTGGAGAAAGCAGAGAAATCCAGAGGAGAGAAGGAGCTCATGGGACAGAGGAATGAGGAGGGGCAGTGCTGGCCAAAGGTCGTGGTGGCGAGAGAGAGAGAGAGAGAGAGAGAGAGAGAGAGAGAGATAGAGACAGGTGCAGCACCGTGTGCAATTTTTTCATTCTCTCCCCTCCCCTCCACCATCTCCCTTGACTCTGTATGATTGGGATTTTTATCCCCAGAATCAAGAAAAGCACCACCTGAACCTCTGTTGGTTTCTGCGTCTGTGAGGAGTATGCAGCAAAAAATGATGGAAACACAATAGCTGAAATGTTTACTGAGTAGAGCAAGTACTGTACGTGAACTAACTCACTGAATCCTCACAGTGGTCAGCAAAGGAAGGAGGCAAATCACTCCTTTCCCTCCATAAGTGAAAGGGAATAGAGGACACTTTGGTGGGAAAGTTGGAGAGGTTGGGGTTCACTGCTAGAGAAACCTTATCCACAAATGAAAAACAATAAGGTTATTGCCCTTCCTTCCTTCCTTCCTTCCTTCCTTCCTTCCTTCCTTCCTTCCTTCCTTCCTCCCTCCCTCCCTCCCTCCCTCCCTTCCTTCCTTCCTTCCTTCCTTCCTTCCTTCTCTCCTCCCCTAAATATCCCCACCAATAAAGAAGAGCTGTAGAAAACCCATGGGCCAAGATTAAGGAGCCTGGTACCAAGTTGAAGTCGCAATTCAACCCACTGCTCCACCCCAAGGCAGTGCATTCCCCTGCTGCAGGGCAAAAAGGAACCAGCCAGAGTCCTTGACCAGGACATGAGGACCCTGTAAAAGTTTCCTTAGACACACTCAAGTTTGCCTTTCTCATGGGTGTAAGGGCTACTGGGGTGCTCATGTGCCTACAGGCACCCAAACCCATGTCCCCCTTATTGGACAGAAGCATCCTCCAGCTCCTGGAAATTTTCTCCCACTCCAGCTCCTCTTTCCCGACATTGGAACCCTGATGGAAAAGTGGAGTCCAGGTCACCCCACCTTTCTGACACATCCCGAGACTCCCCACCCACACTGGCACTGCACAGTCACAAATGAGCCCAGTTCATGTTCCTGACCATTGATCCACCATCAATTTTTTTCCAAGCCCGAGGCGTGCGATTATCTGCAAAGCTGACTTACAAGATAAAATCCCCAGGCCTCTCCCCTCCCCCGCCCCCTCCAACAAGCAGACATTGATTTTACACAGAATGTGCAAGGCTCTGATGGTGTTATTGCAATCAACATGAAAAATACCACCACAGTGCTTATCCCCACGTCTCAGTTGTTTTGCCTCATAGCACAAGTGATTGTTTAAAGAGGCTTGACACTGTTGGAGTCTTTTGTTTTATGGATTTTGCAAAGCATTGCTCTTTGTCTCCTGGGCTGGCAGAGGAGAGAGCTCTTTTTTCAAGGCAATGGGTAGTGCTTTTAGAAAATGGGATCCAAGGTGTGGGCTGAATGTGAGCTCCCCGGAAGCTCTCACATTTACCCAGAGACAGTTCCTCTCTGAGAAAGGCTGCACCTGACTGGCCCGTCTGACCTGTAACTTCCTTCCTCTAGCCGGATTCCCCTGGACATTTTTCCCATCTGTTTTCCATGGTGTTCCACCATATTTACTTCATATTGAGCTTAAGTAACCAAACGGGTTTGCTCCCTCTCTTTTACCACTCTGCCTCTCCATTTTCTCCACCTCATATCTATGCAGGCAAGAAGCCAGAGGTTCGGACACCTCGCCTACCTCTTTTTTCCTCAGCCTGTAACAACAGTCACTTGTACCACCCAGTACACCCACCTATCCCATCAGAACGGTATCCCCCCAAAAGACAGGAATGCCTCAACACTTTCATGGCGCCTACCTACAGCATGTAGGCCAATTTAGTGAGGAGTGTGAATTACACTGAGAATTTGAGTGAGGGTAAGGATTTAGTCAGATAATTATAAGACGATGTTTTTCAAAGGGATTGCTAAATTCTCAAGCAGGTTATCTCAACCTGGGTAAGATGGATGTTTTAGGCTAGATAATTCTTGGTTTGGGGTGGGGGAAGACTGTCCTATGCACTGGGGAGGCCTGCATGGTGAGCCTTGGAAACTCAGAGACTGAAAGTGACCACACAGGATGGTTTGAACATAAACATTCTTAACTAAAAAGCAGGTCCTGACAGGTAGTCACATCCTAGGTCTTAGCTTCCTCGACAAAGGCCGATCTTTACCTTAAGTGAGCCTACTGTCTTTTTGCATCTAAGGTAACATAACTTTGGAATGTCAGAGTAATCTCCTTTTTTTGCACCCCTCAAGGTACAAGCACAAGACTCCCCATCATTGTTATCTTGTATCCCGAATACCATCCCTATGTGCTTTAAATATTCTTTGTGAACTATCCTGTACCCACCAATGTCAATGAAGTATCTGTCTCTTCGTTTTACTCTTTATCCAACCTCAGAGATTTTCCTGCTTTGATTTCTCCCACCCCCCTAATCCACCACAATGCATTTCACGTAACCCCGTCTCCTCCTTTGATTGTAACATACAAAATACACTACAAAACTGCCATTTTCTAGACCATTTTCTCAACCCATTGAGATTTTGCTTCCTGGCAATGGTCGTCAACTTGGTCCAAATAAACTCAAAAATTATCTACAGGTTTGAACGTTTCTTATGAGGATAGTAGAAGGTTTA
Organism: Macrotus californicus; assembly: GCA_007922815.1. Classification (NCBI taxonomy): domain Eukaryota; kingdom Metazoa; phylum Chordata; class Mammalia; order Chiroptera; family Phyllostomidae; genus Macrotus; species Macrotus californicus. The sequence continues at coordinate 46,019 of VMDR010000950.1, forward strand.
GCGACATCAAAAATGTCCTCAGATGTTGGTAAATATCCCCTAAGGCGCAAAATCTCCTGGTTGAGAACTACTGCCCTGAAGCATCCGTCACAGGCTTATGAGACTCAAGCAACCCAGTTCACGAAGAGGGGTAACCTTAGGGCAGAGTGAGCCGCAGAATTTTAAATTGAGGATCACTTACTTACCCATCATGCCTTTTCCTCCATCCTTCTCAATTCTCAGCTGGGGCCCCTGGAACAAAAAACAGATTAACAAGAGAAAGGCATACACACTTATTTAACACAAGCTTTACATGACTCGGAAGGAGGAGAAGACCCGAAGAAACTTGAGTATTTTTATACTAGGCTGGAGGAAGAGTGGCGGGTCAGGGAAAACGGGGTAGGCCGGCTCCTTAGATCCCTAAGGGCCCCCCTGTCTTTGGAGGTAAGGACGCTCCTTTCCCCACACTTCAGGGAGGGCCCTTCTCCCTAGACCCGCTTCAGGAGGTCAGAAAGTCCCCCTGCAGTCACTGCACATTCAGCTCAAAACAGCCCTGTGACGTTCAAGGAGGTACTGACTTGCTTTTCCGAGGCAGAAGACCAAAACCACCAGGTCCCGCAGCCGCCGACGCCTGCGCAGAGGAGAGAGCGGTGATCCCTGGCGGCCCCGGAACCAAAGGCTCACCCTTCCCCCCACCCCTACGGAACCAAAGGACCCGGACACAACCGGAACTTGAACACTGGAACCCCTTCCGAAGCGAAGGGTCAGTTGTCCCTGAAGATGAAGGGCTGGTGCCTGTTAACGTTAGTGGCCTCGCGCCAAGGTCCCCATTTAAAACCTGTCCCACCTGCCCTCCAGACCACCTGTTCCGCCTTAAAGCCCCCCTGAACCAGGGAGTTCAAGCTTTGGACCATTAGCTTCGCTTTCTCCTGGGTGGCGCCGTTCGGAATCAAGTGGCCAGTCTTTCTCGGGGTTTGGGGTTTGGCATTTGGCTGTGCCAAAGCCGGGTGCAAGGACTCTCCGCTGGGTGACAACATCTCAGTTTCCTTCACCTTAAAGTGTTGACTGTGCCCAGGTGCCATGTCTTGGGGCAGCACGTCCTGAATCCCGTCGATCCATTTCCCCTACACTTCGCCGCTGGCCACGAAAGCACCCAAATTGAGGCGCACTCGGGAAGGCCCGAATGCAAAGACCACGTAAGAAGGCACCTTACAGGGGGAGGGCGGTGGAGGTTTTCGTCTTTCCTCGGCCATGGCTCCCTCTGGCCCACCCCTCAGGGCTTGCTTTTGGCCTGTAGTTATCAGCACAGGCAGCCAGGTCAGCCTCCCCCAGGCACTCTGAGCCTCAGAAGAGGACTGCAGGCCTCGGACGTGCCAGCAGGTCCTCCTGGCAGCCCCAGCGCGGCCAGGTTCACCCTGAGCCCCCCAGCCCCCTGCTTTATTGCCACTGCACACAGGGAGGAGAGCCAGCCCGAGGGGCCGCTCCCAAGACACCCATCTCCTAAAATGTGATCTTTGATCACAGGAGGATTTTTGCAGTGGGATAACTTATAATCCTAAATTTAAATCCTTCCTGAATTTCAGAGGTTCCAGTATCAAAATCCTTTTAGGATTTTTCAAAGTGTGTAATCTGTTTAGAATTTTTTAAAAGAAAACTCTCTGGCCCATTCTTTGTCCAAAAATAGGCTTGCTACATTTTCAACTTCCTTTAAAAGAGAGAAAGAAAGAAATGCCTTTTTAAAAAGTTTTTTTTTTTCTGTTTATTTGACTTAAGGAGCAACTGTTTCTAAGACATCCAATGAACTATTCCTACTAAAATAAAGTGAAACTTCTTTCACTGACTGCAAATAAACCCAGAAGAAACATTTATTTTACAGGAGATGAAGGAGGAAGAGAAACCAGAAGCTATGATAAGAAAAAGAAACTAGAAGTACAGAAAGAAAGAAAGACAAAATTCCCTTCCTCTTTCCTTCCCAGGCCACCGTAGGAGATAGCAGGCTGGTTGTTTATTATAATTTAAATGAAAGGGTGGAGAGTGAGTGTTCCCTTGAGTCCAAGAGAGGTGAGTGAAAGGGAGGGGGCAGGAAGTGGGGGGCACAGAGAACGAAGCTAAACGGTTCAAAAGGAAGCTGTAGGCATGGCCTGCGCTCAGCTGGCTGAGCGAGCCTCGTACCTGGGACCTCTCCAAGGGTTGAATAAAGACTGGAGTTAGAAACGTCCCTGAGGACAGTCCACAGGTAGAGAGTGCCTCAGAATGGCTGGACCTCCCGGACACATTTTTCCCTGTGATTTTCATTCCATTTTCATCATCTGTTATAACATAAAATTTCATCAACTGTAAATGTCAGCCCTTCCCTTTATTATTTGCTAATGTCATAAAAATCTGAATTGTTTGCTTTGGTAAAGGCCTTGCTGGGCATTGACTTTTCCTTATTTGTACTTTACTACCCCAAATGTGTGGGGGTTTATTTTTTTTTATTTTATTTTTTTTAAAATCCCTTTTGAAATGGGATTTAAATAACAGAGCAAGGTTTGCCATTATCATAAATGTATAAAGTGCTTTGTGAGTAATAAAATGGATCATGGATTCAGGATAATTCAAACTGAAATGTTATGTTCAGTATCAAGATTAGATTACGTTAATGCAGTTCATTTTAAATGGTTTAAAGGCCATCAGATGCATGTGAAAAGAGTCTGTATCATAACTTAGAATAAATAGACTGAGACATTTGTTTATAATGTCAGTGCTAAACAAATCTATTACTACATTTCTGCATGTAGCGTTATATTACCACTGCTATTAAACAAACAGAGCGTGAAGATAAATTATAGCTTTAATTATAAGCATTACCTTTGCGTATTTATTAATTTAAAATGGAACAATGTTCAATAACCTTAGGTTATTTATATCAGCTAACATTTTAATTAACTTTGTTGTATTTATGTGTCTTGGTAATTGTTGCTACCGGCACATGGAGCTCCTGGAATAATGGAGTCAATCTAACTTACCCTTGTGCGTATTACCCATTAATGGGGTGGTAACATTGCAGCTCCTGCCAGAGTCAGACTCTGCTGCACAGGCTCCTTGAGTGAAGAGCCCAAGGCTCCAAAACCAGCCGTTCCCCTTGGAAACCCCCAATGGGGAACACCTGGAAATCCTGACTAGCCTGTGGAGAACCGTGGCTGGGGGACCACGACTTACCTTGTGAATTCAGAAACGCTAAGCACCTTTCAAAAAGGGTGAGCTGCAGAGCGACCACAGTCCAGCATGTGGTGTGCTCTAACTAAACACACCCATCACAGAGGTGCCTCGGTCTTTATTTGTCGTGAATCAACTTACTTTTCCCCTTAAGCCTCCACTGCAAGAGATTAATGGAAAACCGAGTTGGAGTTGTACTGAAATTCAGAATGCGAACACAAGGGTGGGAAGACCGCTAGACCCCTCCCTACCACGATTTCTACTAACAACCTCTTTGTCCGCTTTTCTGAGAGTCTCTTGGAGCCTCGCCACTACCCATTTTAGTGCCAGGACAGGCCTGGGAAGGCTGTGCAGCACCCAAGGAGCCCTTCCTTTCCCATTAGACTATAGCCATCTACCCTCTGAGGCAAGAGCAATGCTTGGGTCCAGCACCTCGGTGTATCCACAGGTCTCTCCTCTTGTTCAAAGCCAGGGGAGTCTCCACATCTTTCCTCCTATATCCCCACAGGTTTTGACCTCATTCCCTAAACATCTCATTCCTTTTGGCCTTTACATGATAGACTTTGTTAGTCTATTAAAACCTAAAGACCAAAATATCAAAACACAAAATTTTATCCTGCTGTTCCTGAGGGCAAGGAAGGCTTAATCTTCATATGCTTTCCCAAACTCCAAGATATTAGGTGATGTCATCCAGATAAAAAGGCTGGGGTGAAGGGGGTGAAATCGGGAAGATATACCAATCCATTAAAAAAGAAGCAGCAGGTGGAAAACAGTGAGTTCGTCGGCGGCATGCTGACTATGAAATACTTGGGGGACATGCAGTGGAGGGTCCTGTAAACGCTGGGCGTAAGCTCAGAAAACAGGTCCAGTCTGGAACTAGGGACTCAGCAGCCCAGTGAGTGGCTTAGAGTCCCCCGAGTGGGTAGACTGTTGGCTGGCTAGTTTCTCTTCACTCTTAGGTCCATTCTCTACCAGGGGTGTCCAACCTTCTGGCCTCTCTGGGTCACACTGGAAGAAGAAGAGTTGTCTTGGTCCACACATTTCATACATAAACAATAGCAAAAACTGATGCGCAAAAAAAAAAAAAAAGATTTTAAGTACAGTTATTGTTTTGTGTCGGGCCGCGTTCATAGTCATCCTGGGCCACATGTGCCTGTGGGCCACGGGTAGACACCCCTCCTGCCTGCTGGCTATAGTTCCCTTCCTAGGTGTCATTGACCACTGGCTTCTGCCTGGCTTCACGCAGGGGGAGACCCAGGAGGAGACAGGAGGTCAGGGAAGGAAAAGGTCAGGCTGGTCATTGCCTCCACCGCTGTTTGTAGGCACTTTCCCGACAGTAGTTGCGGCTCCTTCTGTGGGTCCAGCCTCCACCAGCAACCTCCACGTCCCTCGTTTAGCTTTGCAGCCCTCCCAGCCCCTTATGAGCAGTTGTCCTTATTAACTCCTGTTGGAAGGAGGGGTAGGGATACCTGGGAGATGAACGACAACCGGCAGGGTAAGGGGAAGAGAAGGGACCCAAGGGCGAACAGGAACTAGCCATCCAATAGTCTCACCCACTCACCCCTGTGGGCAGCCACGCCCCTAGTTCCAGACTGGACCTATTTTCTGAGCTTGTGTCCATGTGCTTACCAGACGCATATGTCCAGTGTTTAGGGGACATCGCCGCTGGATCTCCCCCAAGTATTTCAAAGTCAACATGCCCACAACTAACTCATTATGTGCCACTTGGTATTTCTTCTCTTATGGATTTCTGCCCTTCCCCATCCTGGCATGAGTTCTATTTTCTGAGTGGAGCCTAAGTATCAACTTCTCACTGCTGAGCAAGAAAGGAAGGCTTAAGATCGCAAACTGGGGAGGCCCAACGTGCAAGGATTAGCCAGAACGGGGATTCTGGGAGAAAATGGCAAAGGAGCCAACCAGGAGGCAGGGGGGAAAAAAAACTCCAGGAAACTCCATTCAGCCATTCCTTTGATTCTTCCTCTTTCCCCCAGAACGAATGGATATGTTAATTGGTGTCACCAAGAACACAATGTTGAGAGCCAGATGGGTACAGGGCAGGGAGAAAGCCTGGGGACACTTCTCAAAGCCCTTCGCAGGAACACTGGTGGCTGCCAGCACCCAGGGCACTAGCTGTCACTTGGAAAAGGCACCCTCAGCCAGATGTAATATTTAACTCAGTGCCTGGGCTGGGCTTGTGTTTATCATCTTAATAACACACCAGCTTAATCAAGTCAGCCCTAGTACCTTAGCTATCATTTAATTGCCTGTGCTTTATATCTTGCATATTCAGTGGTTATGTGATTGAAAACTTAACGACTGAGCCACTTAAGCAAGGAAAAAAGAAGACAAATATTAACACACATCGCATGAGAAACTCAGATTAAATAAAATAATTTTACATTTCACCAGACACTTTTTTCCAAACTACTGAATAAACCTTGAGCGTACATGCCAGGGGAGAACGCTCTCCCCTCTGAGCTTAACTGTGCATTTTCTCCATCGATAGGTCTGCATAGCAGTGCTTATAAAATCATCTCACTGAATGTGCCTCATTAACCTGTATTTACCTGTGTGGAGTACCTGTTGATCCCCAATGTTTTTGGAATTGATTGTCTCGTTCTAGGAGAGTCTCAAAGAACCCTGGGCTGAGGAGACTTGAATGGATCTGTTGACATTTCCAAAGGATTTTAAATTACAATTCCTCTTCCCTGACCACTAGTCCCATCCATTTTACTTGTTCCCTTGGGAGTTTCAAATCGCTCTTTCTTTGCCCCAAGCAGCAACTGTGACCTAACAGGGAACTTTGACCTCCCGGGTGCTGCTGAGAGCTTCTGCAGCTCATCAAAGTGGGACGGTGGCCTCAATGACAGATGACACTTACTGCAGTCAGGATGTGAGTAAAAATTAACAGTGCTTTCAGGAACGGTGTGATGCGGTCACTGAAGGAGGAGGAGTAGGCCCCATAAAAGGCAGAGCCCATGGGACACCCATTGGCTCTGGTCACAGCTGCCCATGCTTCCTGGGAAGCACCCACAGCTGGCTTGGCAGGTGGACAGTCCATGAGACAGGTGCTCACGCTGCTGTCTCGCTCCGAGACCCGGGGCCCATAGGAAGTGCTCAGAAATTATTCATTGCCTGGCGGCACTCATTTAACAAGCTTAGAATGACAATACTAAATACACAGTCTACAAGCTTTCAGATCGGAAGAGAATTAAAAATCGTGAGTTCCTGCCTTCCCTTTGGAGGCATCACCAGCCTCCGGAATCAGACCATTGTTCCACGCGTAAGAACTTTGACTGAGTGTGATTTAGCTTCTCTACGACTCAGTTTTCTCATCTGAAAAATAGACATAACAATGGTAAGTACCCCAGAGGGTTGTTGCAAGAGTTAGATGATATTATATATTATAGACTAAGAGGGGCCAGCCCTCAATATAAAATGTATGGTATTTCCCTGGACTTTTTTTAGGTGAGGAAATAACATACTCTTTGGAAACATTTTCCAAAAGAAAAGTTTAAAAAGCAAAAGAATGTTCCCAAGGATCCTTATTTAATTCAGAAACTTAAAGTATGCAGAATTAGTCAACGGCTGATGCTTGCAAAGAGGAAAAATATGTGCCCATTAGCAAATTACCCAGATTCTCTGAACCATAAGACGTTCACAATCGAAAGTTAGGCCTATACTCCATCTCCTATGATCGTTTTTAAAATCGAGTGAGACATCAGACGTCTAGAATTATTCCTGGCACATATTATTCCTGGCCCTCAATACGTCTTAGTTCCTTTCACTTCCTTTAATCAAACTCTGTATACATAATAATCACCCTATAAAGACGTATAGAATGAAATAGAATTTACCATTCGAGACACTTACCCTGAACCTGGATAGGATCCAAGTACTCAGCATTCATTTTTCTTCAGTAGACTCAGATTTGGTACATATTTTTTGATTAGCCTGTTATGTTCCAAGTACTCTGCTAAACCATTTTACCTGTGTTCTCCAACAAAACTGGAAGAGTAGATTTTAGGTTATTCACTTAGAGAGACCCACATGGTTCTTTCTGCCGTGAAGAACCCAAGACTGTCTTCTGGGTAATAATGGTCATAAGGAAAGTTCAGAGAATCCCAGAGTCGGAAGGGAGATAGAAAAGGGTGGAAGGAAAGGGAGTTGCCCTCCCTTTTTATCACAATCCACGTGGATATTAATAAATGTGCCTTTTTCATTAATAAACCATTTATTAAAGCCCTGGTCTTCGTTATGGACCTGGCAACGTCTAGCCACTGAGCATAATCAAGAGTGACAAGGTTCCTGATCTCACAGAACTTCGTTCTTGTGCAGGAGACATAAAAAATGCATAAAGAATAAACACAGTAATCTAGACAGTGATGAATGTTATAAAGAAAATAGAACAGGGTGCTGTGACGAAGAGCGCCTGGGGGTGGGGAGAGTGCTTTAGGTAGTTCATGGAAGGCCTTGTAAAGGGCATCCTGTGAGCAGAGACCAAGAAGGAGCCAGTAATTTGATCCAGGCTGAAAAAAAAGGTATAAAGACCCCAAAGGAGGAAAGAAACTGGCCTATTATAAGAACATACACGGGGTCAAAGTGGCCTTCAGAATGAGAAGCATCATTTGTAACATGTCTGGATTTGTGACACGTCAACTCAAGAGCTTCATGTGGTCACAGAACACCAACTGTATGAATCATAACCCTCAAATACCATCTTCTTTCACTCAGTGTATTAACCAGAGGGACCTCAAGGCCCCCGGCAGGATGTGTTCCATTACCTCCTTGATCTCATATCCTTTGGTTCTTACCCTCTACCAGGGCTATCCAACCTGAGGCCTGAGGGCCACACACAGCCCAGAAGGGCTATGAATGCAGCCCAACACAAAATCGTAAGTTTACTCTAAACTTCATGAGATTTTTTGTGATTATGTGTTGCAATGTATTTAATGTGTGGCCCAAGACAACTTGTCTTCTTCCAGTGTGGCCCAGAGACACCAAAAGTTTGGACACCCCTGCCAGCCACACTGTCCTCCTTGCTGTTCCGTTAGCCTGTCAAGCAAACATCCACCCCAGGATCTTTGCACTTACTGTTCCTGATATCTGGAAATCCCTTCCTTCTTTTGCCCTCGTTAGGTCTCCACCCAAATGCCATGTGCTCAGAGAGAACCTCCCTGTTAGATTGTCTAAAGATTCATATGGTCCTGGTCATGGGTCTAAAGTTCTCTGACACCCTGTGGTTCATACTACATCTATGGAACACCAATATTCCAGGGTCCATTTTCACAGATGTATCTAGTCAGTTAACAGTTCTCCACTCTGATTTTGGGGGCTGGAAATAAAGTAAATGCATATGTCCATCATCTTGATTCTGGCCTGCCCGTTGCTGCTCTCACATCTCCATTCTTTCATCCAGCCTACTATGCCTTCCTCGCGGCAGAGGACTGGCCATAAATGTGGTGAGAACCCTGGGAAAGCCACAGGCAAAAGAATGAAACTAGACGACCGTTTGTCCCCATGTACAAAAATTATCACAAAACGGATCGAAGACCTAACCATAGGCCCTGAAACAATAAATTACACAGAAGAAAACTAAATTTATGGACCTTGGTCTTAGAGAGGATTTTATCAATTTGACCCCAAAGGTAAGGGAAGTAAGGGAAAAAATAAATAAATGGGACTATATTAAACTAAAAAGCTTCTGCAGAACAAAAGAAAGCACCAACAAAACAAAAAGGCAACCAACAGAATGGGTGAAGATATTTGCAAACAACAGCTCTGACAAGGGGTTAACATCCAAAATATATAAAGAACTCATGCAACTCAAGACCAAACCAACCAACAGTCATATTTTAAAAATGTGCAGAGAACCTGAACAGATACTTCTCTCAAGAAGATGTAGAAATGGCCAACAGATATATGAAAAGATGCTCAACTTCATTAGCTATTAGGGAAATGGAGATCAAAACTACAATGAGACACCACTTCACACCTTTTAGGACGACTAATACCCACAAGACTAGGAACAACAAGAGTTGGAAAGGTTGTGGAGAAAAAGGAACCCTCATTTACTGCTGGTGAATTCCTCTCTTTTTCTAATCCAATTCAATCCATGAATACATTCTGGGAAATTCTGCCCCTGAAACGAATCCCAGATTCATCTCCTGTACCACCACTCTCGGCCAGGGTGGCATTTTCTTCGACTTGGAACAGCACCTTCCGAATGTCTCTTGCTTTTGGCCCACTCCGGTCCGTTCCCAACACAGCTACCAGTGTGAGTGCAAGCACAAAACAAACAAAATCCCCATGATTGTGTCACTTTCTTGCTTAGAATCCTTCCATGGTTTTCTACTTGTAGTTAGATTCGACTGCCGACCCCCACAGCCCACTCTAACCTGAGCCCTGCCTCCTTCCCCACCTTCATCACCTCCACTCTCCCACTGCCCTTTGCCCTGCAAGGACCTTGATTTCCAAGTTGTTCCTCAAGCCCAGTAAGCTCCTCCATTCCTTGTGGCCTTTACATCAGCTGGGGCCTCTGTGCAGATTGTCTCCCTAGTCTGCACCTGGTTGGCTCTTCTTAGCTTTCAGATTTCAGCCTAAAAGTCTCCCCCCATCCAAGGAGATCTATCTGGACCACCCAGCAGCTAATTCATTGCCCTCCATCACATTCTGTACTTGAAGTCCCTCCAGAGGAGATGACATGTGTATATTCATGGTCCTCCCAACTAGAATGGAAAATCTGTGGGGACAGGGAACCTATCTGACTTGTTTAGTGCTATCCTCCAGATCCTGGAAGAGTGGGTGCCCTAGAGAAGGTTCCCGACAAATACTGATGGATGGATGATGCAGCACTCCTCAGCCTGCTGGCCCCCACCTTGTCCACAAGAGCATCACAGGAAACCAGGTCAAGGGACGTCAAGATACGCTAGTCTTTGCATTCCCTTGAACTACCAGTCTAATGATCACAAAAAAAAGAGGGAGAAAAAAATGAAATTGTTTCTGCACAGCTTGTTAGCTCTTGGGTCGTTGCATTCTTTACTCAGTGCTCACCAACTAGCCATTTAAGCATCTATTTTTCCTTTATTGGTTTTCTTAAATTACCAAAGCAATGCATGCTCTTTGAAAGAAATTCTAATAACACAGAGGCGTGTAAAGGGAAAATAACTATGTCTATCTTCTCCCCTTCTCACTTCCCAGATGTAACCTCAGTTAACAGCCTGGTGAATACCCTCCTTTTTCTATGTGTATACCTATGTAGAGAGAGAGATATATACTCCTACACATATGTAGCTTTAGGGCACAAATAGGCTATGTGTGTATGTATATATATATTTTTTCACTTACCTTGTGGTGGGCATTTTCCTATGTTCATACAGATCGACCTACTATATATTGAACAGTTGCATAGAATTTCATTGCGTTCATTAATTTACTTATTCAAAAGATACCCATTCTTTTCTGAGCAAAGAAGTAAAAATGCTAGATTACAGTTAAGAAAGAATGGCAAACTATTGATAATTGTTACAGCCTGGTGAAGGCACATGGAGTTTATAATACTATTTTTTCTACTTTTATGTTTATTTGAAAGTTTTCATAATGGCTAAACTTAAAAATAACTACTTAGCAAAACTCACACTAACGGTGGATGTCTGAGTGCTCCCCTCTGAGATCATAAATAAACTGAGGATATCTGACATCACCACTTCTGATTGACATCATTGTGAAGGTCCTGGGCACTATCACAAAACAAGAAAATAAAAGAGCTAAAGATTTAGAAGAAAAAAATAAAATAGTCACTACTCATAGATGACATAATTTCACATACAGAAAATTCAAAAGAATCTACAAAGTATTAGAATTAATTAGTGAATGTGGCAAGACCTCTGGTCACAAGGTTGATGCACAAAACTCAATTGAGTTATTATCCACCAGCAACAAAGAGAAAGAAAATGAATTTTTAAAAACAGCAAGTTCTTAGGATGAGATCTAATGACAGACATGTCAGACCTCTGTGGTGACATTACATGACACTGATAGAAGTTAAAGGTAAACTAAAAATAGCTACTAATGAGGATGTTTATGCTGAGGGCCAGACACCCACCCCAGCAGACTGAGGCTGAGGTAGGAAGTGGGGACAAGGCACAGTTCCTGTGCTCTTGAGCTTGCAGTCTGGGGGGATGACTGGTGGTCACTAGTAACCATGACAATTGATGCAACATTGCCCATGTGGGAAGAGTCACAGGAGAACGTACCCAGCATCATGAGAGCTTTAGAGATGGGATCTGATGTAATCCAAGGACCAGGGAACAGTTCTCAACCTGAACTCTAACAGAATACAATGAGTTAAGTAAATGAGGAGAAAAGCACTCATTTCAGACAAAAGGGACAGCATGTGCAAAGACTCTGTGCAAAGAGCAAATATGAACCATAGCTGAGTCGACCGCTCTTCGTATTGAATGGTTTTCCGGGTCCTGCAGTAGACTATCAAAGAGGCTGCAAAGATTCTGCTCCCTTGGGTTGTACCCTACTATAGGGGCTCTGGACTAGGCCATGTGACTTGCTTTAGCCAATGGGATGATTGCAAGAAGAGATTCTAAAACATGTTTCACGCTGGGGCTTTCTCTCTCTTGCTGCACTTAAGACCCTGGCACCACCGTGTGAACAAGCTCAGTCTTGCCTACCGGAAGGTGAGAGCTGTCCCCATTCTCCATTCATCCTGCCAACTCCAGGCCTGTTGGGGGGATGGGGGATGTGGGTGGTCCTAGACTATTTAGCTGTAAGCCGAAACACCAGCTGACCTCAGATATGAGAGAGCCACACATGCGATCAGGCAAATCAGCCGAGACCAAAGAAATGCCTCAGTGAACTCAGAATCATGAACTAAATAAAATGGGTATGGTTTTAGGCCACAACACTTTGGAGTAGTTGTTACACAGCAAGAGCTAGCTGATGCAAGTTGACTGCAGTGTTTGCCCTTACACGCAGCACTTTAAGAAATACCTTTATATTTACATCTCATTGCACCTGGCACAAAGCAAGTCCCTAATCATTACTACTACTATTATTACTGTTAAGACAAAGTAAGAAGTTGCACAGATGAGGAAACTGAGACACAGCTAAATTACATTGAGACACCAAACTCGTGCACGGGTAAGGAGACAGTTGGGATTAGTAGCCAGGTCTTCCAATCCCGATTCTGCCTTCATTCAAGCCCCTCACAGTCTTATCTTGCTGGTGGAGAAAGAGCAACACAGCTTTCAAAGTCGAAAATTGACCGAAGTTCTAATTCAGTTAGCTGGATTACAGCCAGTCTACACTTTTTTAAAACCTGTCCCTGTAATCCTGACGACAAATCTGAACTTGTCAGGCTTTTGGGAAAAGGGTTACAGGAGAAAGACCAGGCAGAAGGCAGGCTCCAATTCCAAGAGAGGAATATGTTGTCCCCTGGGAAGGAAACGTAGTAGACAAGTGTTTTCTCTGAGCTGACTGGCCCAATAGTAAGTAGCCAAAGTCATCCAGGGTTAAACAAAGACTAGCAACTCTCTTTATCAGGGAATGACAACTTTTGCTTTTGTTTTTGGTTTGGTTTTTGTTGTTGTTTTGTCCAGTCTGAGGAATTACAAAATATCATTTTCCCGGAACTCGGAAGGAGAGTTCGGCAGATGATGTGAATTTCAGGAAAATATTTTTGCCATTAATTATGTCATAAGCAAAAGAGTAAAATAAACTGTTTATTATCACATATAAAATGCTTTTGATCAGTCAACTGAAAAACTAATTTCATTTTCTCATTACACTGCCTCAGGCATCCTTTAACGTCAATTTTTATTCGAGCAAAAGCAAGAAAATTAAAATGATAGTTATGGTACAGAGAGAAACATTTGCTTCAGAATTTTTTAAAGTAAGAATAATAAAGCACTGAGCCTCTTTATCATCCATACTAATCACAAGTCATCGGGTGAAGGAGAGGTTCTGTCTCTGGCCTCTAAAGTACCATCCCACCATCACCCCTCTCCTTGAGCCCTTGGGAACCTCAGGGTTGGTCAGTACAGAGATGCTAGGGGTCCTGTTCAAGTGTCCACAAGAGACTGTGCTGAATTTTCAGCCCAACTGGCTCAAAGTTTTACAGATGGGAGACAGTGAGAGAGGGCTGTACCTCTATGCAGAGAAGCTAAAGAAGAAAGTTAGGCAGAGCATGAGGTTGGTCTCAATCTTTTGGCGCAGCAGCTGGTACTACGGAAAGAGAAATGATTACATAAACACCAAGTTAGGCGTTTTCCGGACGTGGCCCCGCCCCTTACAAGCTACATGAGCGTGGGCACCATTCACAGACAGAGTGTCCCGACCTTCCAGGGGTTACTATGAAGCATGAACAAGGCCCTGTGTGTGAAAGCCCTCTGTAAAGTAACAAGGCCTTTAATGATGGCTTTGAAGATAATGCCGTGGCGGGGGTGGACCTGAGTCTTGGTGGCTTCTAGCTGAGGATCATCGACTGAACAGAACTCTTGCTTTTTAGCTATTGGAAGGGGAAGCTGCTCAGGTGTAGGGGGTGAGGGGGTCGGAGAAAGAGGGCTTTGGCAAGGCAGTGATGACAGAGCTTCTGGCCCCGTGTCAGCCTGAATGATCAGATAGAGGGCCCCACGGAGCGAGGAACAGGGAGTAACTAAAAGAGATGTGACTCCATGAGACTTGGGTGAATGAACGTCCAGGGCCTGGGTGACAAGGTGGTTGAAGGGCCATGTCCTCTCTGGCCTGCTTCACACACACACACACCACAACCCTGGATGTTAGAAGCAGGTACATTCTGTGAAATGCAGGTGGTCACCTGAGTCTCGACAAGACAGCAGAGACAGAAAGAACAGATAACCTTCCCTGGCTTCCACCCTTGAACCTGGGAACATCCTAAAGAGCTTAGGCAGAGTTCCTTCATCCTGACTGTTATGACTGGTAAGAGAGACGCATCTTAGCTGAGGCCAAGCAACCTGTCCACTCTGGCTCTGCACAGGCCCCATGGAGGGACCACTATCCCTGAGAGTAGAATGAACACCCCCATGCTCCCAAGAGGCCCAACAGAGATGAAATTTGAGCAGGTGCATGCAAAGCAGCTCTGTATACCAGGTGACAGACAAAAACCAGTCCCAGATGGACCTTGCCCTCAGGGAGTCAAAACTTGGCCATGAAATAACTTCAGGAACAAAGAGAAAATACTGTATGTGTGAGTGTGTTTCCCATTAGAAAATACAGATAATGTATGTAGGGTGGGGGGCGGTGCGTGCCTTTTTAAAGGTTTGGATCAAGGAAGGATAAGGCATGCTCGCTGCCATACATAAGCCTTGGTATCGATAAGTCCCCTTTATTTTCCTTTCATCCCACTTGCCTGAGAAAGGGGTGTTGGTTGTACAACCATCCTGACCCCCCAGGAAGGACTTCCTGATGGCTCTATGTGCACATGCCCCCACTGCGGGTATCCTCACCTCTCAGCTTTGCTGTCCTTGGCATTGGCTTCATTCTCAGGTGATGGGGAAGTCCAATCTGCCCCAAGTGATTGGCGATCAGAAGTTCCAATCTGGCATCCTTCTAGCACTAAGGGAAAGAGGGCCTCTCTTTTCTGATAGTTCAAACACCAGTCCTAGAAAAGAGTGTGCTGGGCCCTGGATGGCCAGGCTTGGGTCACAGGCCCTTTCCTGGGGCTGAGAGGGGGCAGTTTCCCTTACTGGGCAGTGGCGGCCTACAGGCCAGAATCAGTACCTGGCTCCATAAACACCAACACCCATGCTTTGCCTCTTCCATGACTTTGTTAGGGCTTGATTTGGAGAAGAGGGTGCTCTGAGGGTAGATCCTAGCTGTCCTCATGCCCCTGGCATTGGACAGGCACACGCAGGTCCACGGCGAGCCCAGGACCACCTTGGATGCCTCCAGTCAAGGTGGTCCAGCCAGATGAAAAGGCTGGTGAATCCCACGGTCTCTCCAGAGTCCGCCAGCCCATTTGGGAACCATCTGCATCCCCCATTCCACAAGACAGCCTAAATGAAAGAGGCCTGTATTTGTTTTTTTGCAAAATGTTATGATTTTTCATGTAAACAGTAGAAACTTTATAAAGCCATGAGATTTATTGGAACTGCCAAACTGCCTGGACTTGATCAAAATGGTTAATTCTGGTTTCAATGTGGGCTCCGGTCTCTCTGTTTTATTATCATCAACAACAATCCTTATTTATTTATACTGGGCCAGAACGTCTCTTTATGTCTTTTTCACATATTATTTCATTTGATCCCCACCAAATCCACGTGTGGAACAAGAGCAAGTCCTATTGTCAGGCCTGCTTTGTGGACAGGGACACTGGCAACGTCAGGAAGGAAGGGTTTCCAGAACTCAACGTGGTGCCAGGCGTGTGGGCTTTGGAGCCCAGCTCTTCATGGAAAACCCCGGCACCTTGGTTCAGCTTACAACTGGGACACCACGCACACACTCTCGAGCCTCGTTCATCCCCAACCTCATATTTAAAAGAAGGAATAAATGTAAGACGCGCTTTTGCCCATTACTCACACTTGGGATTTGTGCTCCTTCTGGCCTGGACAGCCAAGGTCATGATATGTCACTATAGTCAACCAGCAGATGTATTGCTGGTGTGGAAACACACTGCCTGAGATACTTTGGGAAGATACACGGATGCATATGGAATACCACTCATCTTCAGCAACCTTGCTCCTAGTTGTGGACACAGAGAAACCTTGAGAAAAAAATGTACATATGCTTTTTCAGATGTTATAAAAATTTAGATAGATCAGTGGCTAGATACCAGATGTAAAAGCTTGAGGAAAAAATAGATGAAAAAGCGGCCCTACGCAAACCATGACAAAATACCACACCATCTGTACAGAGGACAAGTACAGAAAGGCACTTTATCAACGAAAAGATGGCATCTAAGGAAGCCACCCTTTGGAAGGCCCCCCTTGCCAAATCAAATCTGTTAAGTGCCAGCAAATGGCCTGACATTCAGGATCTTCCTCCAGACTAAGTCAAGACTTGGGTCCTCTTTAAAGCATCACACATCCCACCTCTCAGGCCATTTCTGAGCAATTAGACAGTATTTCCTTTAGCTATCAGTTAATGACATACTGAGGGTTCTCAAACTTGGAAGTGCACGGGCTTGCCCTGGGTTTAGTAGTCAATGACAAGCCTCAGGAGGACATAAACCTGCTTTCTGCCTTTTCTTCCCTTCTGTACCAGGCCTAGCAAGAGCTGGTGCCTACAGCAAAAGCCAAATCCTGTAAAACTGGTATTGAAATATAAATTGAGCTGAGCTCGTGAGGTCTAGATGCACAGCTGCTTGAACTCAGCAGTGTTTAGGGAAGTTGTTCCTTGAGACTCTGGCATAACTTGGGACTACATGGGGACCTTAGAGCAAATAGGGGAACAGGACACCAAAAATGCAGGTAACTTCCAGTAGCAAGCTGTCATTTCCCATCACATTCAGTTTGCTCCCTAGTGTGCCATGGATCACCTTAAAAGAAAGGGTTGAAATGAGTAGGTTGGTTGACCAGAGCCTTGCTCTAGACCCTGAGTCCCGGGGGGTCTTTTAACAGGTCTTAGCAGCAGCCAGCCTACCCTAGCCATCTTTCCTTCATGGCCATTTGAACCAAGAAGGGACCTCTTGCCCATAGACAGGCAATTCAAAACCAAACTGAACCTTCAGAACTGTGGGACGATACACCTGAATGGGGAATTAGCCCACAGGATAAATAAAGTCATTGGAATCTTTGTACTAAATTGCACGCTTCAAAAGCTTCCGTTGTTTTCCTGCTCCTCTACCCTGTTAAATGCTTCCAATTATGCTTGTAAGATCTGGGCTGAAACTGCCTTAACAAATTATTTCTCTTCAGAGCAATGAGTTGATCCAACCTTGCCTGGTACCTCTAATACATCACAGCTTCCCATAATTACTCTTTTATTTAGTTCTACACATTCCGAGGGGCTGTGTGTGCTCCAGGTGAGCTCTAGAAGTGTGGTAAGTGCCCTTCATTCAAAAAGAGTTCTTCAGAGCAGTGTGAAGTGAAATTAAAGTCATTATTAAGTCGTAGAAACTGAACGCAATTTCACCATGGGCCAGAAGGGCTGGCGAGAGGTAGCACAGGCCCGGAAGACACGTTCGGAGCATCTTTCTGAACTAATCCCCAGCAGCTGGTTGGTGGTAGTGACGACACACAGTGAGTAAAGAAGCAAGCAGGGTTGAAGACTGCTTTCAGATTTGAAAGAAGCCTTCTCCCAAACCCGATGGAAGCTAGAGAAGCAGCAGCCTTCGAGCGGAAGGGGTGTGGATGATTCTGACGCTGGACAAGCCTGCCTCCTTTCGCGCCTGCCTTTAGCTCTCATGAATATTCCGTGGGCAGAGAAGCTTTTAGTTTGGAGGAGACGATTAAATGCAAGCTTTCCCCCAGCGCGTCTCTCTCGCGCCAGCGTGAGTGATAGGGCACAGGGCAATAGGCTGAAATTAGATTGTAGCGGAACATGTGTACCGACCTTTTCGCAGAGCAGATCTATTTACTTTGCGCTGCGGTTCCCCTTGTAGGCATGGGTGTACCCCTCGCTGGAGGAAAGGTTAAGGAATGTGTGCATCTTAATTCGTCTGCATTTCGGCTTCCTAGAAGGACCAACATGGATCGGCATCAACAAAACTGAGAAGGCAAAACTGGTTTGAAGTTAGTACCACGTGGGGCCTCCTAGCCCTGCCGGCAGAGACTCCCCAAGTCAACGGAACGGGGCGTGTTAGTCCTACCTGGGCTCTTGTCGGAAATACACCCTTGGACTGACCTTGTGCCGCACCTGCTGCGTCAGAATCTCTGCATCTCAACAAGCACTGCTGCTGACTTGGATGCACACACATGTTTGAGAATCGTGTGTGTGCATGTGAGTGTGTGCAAGAGTGTGACTGTGTGTGCATGTCTGTGTGAGCAAGTGTAAGACTATGTATGAATATGTGTGTGTGTGTGTGTGTGTGTGTGTGTGTGTGTTAAATCTCTGGGTGTTCTCAAAGCACAGCCACTGGCCACTGAGGTAGTTCACTGTTCCCTAAAAGGTATAAGGCCACAGACACCGGTAGTCTGGGGGACGTGAGTTTACGTGGCCCTGGGACGATGCGCTTTTAAATACTATTAAGTCTCTTAGCAAGAAAGTTCATCCTTTTCTCCTCAAGAAGACTCAATTCAGAATAACCCGTCTAACATCTCTCTCACCCTTGATGGTCTCCCTTTTCAATAAAGGCAAATTAGGACCCTGGCTCAGAACCCTTAGTATCAAGACAGAATATAATTAATCTCATTAAATTTTATTTGGGTTAGCCTTTTAGGTTGCTATGTATCTCAAATGATACCAGTTTTCATTATATAATAGTGATATACATTTTTCTCACAATTAAATTTTACTGAACAGTCAATAGACCAATTTGAAAATAAACACTAAGTAAATCATCCCACTAACAGAGTACAAATGACTCCCAGAAACTCACTTACAGGACGGGGGGAAAATTAATTTCCACAGTAGTAGGTAATCTGTACAGATTAAGCTTAATTTCCAAGCATGTATGTCTGGGACTTGGCCTTCAGAAAGATGACCTGGAAGCCTGGGACATTTGCCATCAGTAAAGACAAATTCCATTCTGGTCACTACAAAATGCACGAAGGTAGGAAAAGTGACTCATACATTCGGAACTATTTCCCGTCACAACATTTGAAATGAAAAGTGTTCCAAATTACCCAGAAAATCATAATATCAACTTTAGCCCATTACTCAAAATTCCTATTCATTGAATTTAGGTGGAAAACCTTCCATTTTCCAATTTTTATAAGAGCGATGCGTTTCCCAATATAACATTTGGAAACAAAAGCACGAAGGAGAAACATCTCACATCATCCATGCTTCTGCCCCGAAAAAGGACTATGAAGATTCCGGACTATTCCCTCCTAGTCTTTTTCTCCATGAGATTGTGTTATATACACATGTCATAATTCAACTGTATATAATTGTGTGTATGTGTGTGTGTGTGTGTGCACACACACACAGTTCTGTGCATGACAGTGTAACTTTTACGGTGCTACCGCTGGGGTTTTCAGATGGGAAGCAAAGCATTCCATTTTCTCTGAGGCCAGTTTGAACTGGGCTCCAACACTTGCAGCCAAGAGAAGCACGGCCAACAGGGCTGGCTCCTCCTTCATCAGTTAGTCTAATTCTGCTCGTCCTTAGAGGCTCAGTTCACGTGCAGTGCCGTCTCCTCGAAGAAGTCTTCCCCGTTCACCCTCGTGTTCACTTTTCTCTTTTCTGAACACATGGCACCCAATCCATTACCAGTTCCATCTGTTTTACGGCCTTTCATGCCTTTTTTAAAAACTGAGTTTTATCCTAAGGACAGTAGTGCATTGTTTCATGGGTCTTTTGTATTCATATCAAGACCTGAAACAGAGTTTAGCACATAGTAGGGGCTCCCTAATTTATGTTATGACATCTTTAAAAATGAGCCAGAGATGCTTCTAGGATTCTTAGGAAAGGACCAAGATACCATTGGACTTTTAAAATATCCCGTCAATTTCCTGCTGTGACCCAAAGGACACACCTATTTCAGAGTCTGAAGGCAGTCCTCAAAAACCAAGCCTCCAGCCACAACTGGATTCTACATAAGTGGAAGAAACAAAGAAAAAAAAAGGAAAGCCAAAAATGTCACTCTTATTATGTTCCTAGAAACCAAAAGTGGGAGATCCATCAGGAGTGACAGTCACGTGGGTTTACTAATACTGCAGCCGATGTGGGGACGAGCGAGCCGTCTGGTCTTGTCAGACCTGGACAGGAGTGAAAGGAGAAGCAGAGAAATCATGCTCTCTGTATGCAGTGCATGCCCGAGAGCGATAAAATCAGACCAGAGCCTGCTCCACACAGTCATTGCCCTCATGTTTGCAGTCACTCTTGTGCAGAGAGTCACAAGAGTGTGTCACTCTCCCTTCCCAAGGCATGGATGAAGAGGGGAAGACCAGAAGGACCACATCGGAGCAAGTTCCTCCACCTTGAAGGAAACCCCAGGGACCAGGAAGAAGTGTGGTCCCATCCCTCAATATGATCTTCTAGCCACTTACCTCAGCCACACCTCAGGAGCACGTGACTGATAGTCACCAATGATCTCTTATTTTCCTGGCGGTGGAAAATAATGCCCAAGGAAGTTTTGGGGAAATGGTCTGAGATTGGGTGATTCTACAAAGAGTTAGACACCATGTCACTTCATAGGAAAATGGTCTCTTCCTTCGTGACTTCAGTCCTGGCTTTTTCTCCTTCCAAGTTTGCTTTTTAAATCTTTCTTCTCTGTGTTTCTGGGACTATGCTGAAGTAGGATTTTATGCTTCAAGAAGAGAGTTGATGACTCATGGAAAGTGTAATTGACAAAGAACTGGCATGTTTTTTGCTCTCCTTTTTTTTTTTTCTCTCCCCGCATGAACTGAGTAAGATTAGTGTCCTACATGGATTATTTTTTCAATAATAGGGGAGGCTATGTTGGCAACAAAAATTGCAAAATAGCAACATCATCAGCTTGCCCAACCATCTAGTGGAAGAGATTTTCAACTTGAAAACACTCTTGGTCCAGCAAACCGAGAACCCGAGTAACAATTACATCTGAAATCATTAAACATTTGCTGGTTTTTTTTTTTTTTTGCCTCTCCAGAGAAATTGAATCCTGTAGGAGCCTTAGAGGGAAAAGCAGAAACATCAGGGGAAGACCTTACATAATAACCTTTCTGTAAAGCGTGGATGGCACAAACGATTTTGTGAGACATTCAAGTCACATGCCATTAATCAGAAATGACAGTCTTTATTCACATATATTTGACTGAAGCTGCATAATTTTAGACTCCAATAGGTCTAGATAAATGACCCTAAGTATTGTACTTTTTCAAATTGACAATGATTGATGATGGAGGGAAAGAATGAATGCTGAAAAGAGACCCTGAAGTAAACATTGAAATCAGCCACGCTCCTCTGCGAGGGAAAAAAGTTGGGGGATTTTTTTCTTCTTCTTCCCTAGTACCTCTCTCTCTTTAGTTTCAGTTTAATCATTTGGGCATTGCCAAACTCTCCATATTACAACTCAGATTTCAATGCAAAACCGAGACTGACTTAATTACGTTTGTTCGAATAGTCATAAAGGCCTTTATCCTACCAAGTGTCTATCAACAGTGGGTAGCGGGGTACTTTATAAAGCCTCTATCAGATGTTTTTGTGCATTTTTTTGCTTGATAATTGCTTGAGGCTACTTCTTACCATTCTCCTTGGGGGAACACTTTCCTGAAAGGCGTGAGGGGAAGCCTCTGATGGGCAGGCGCTATCAAACTGCTCTTCACTCGTTCACGCGTTGGACAATTATTGAGTGGCCACCGCAGTTGTAGATACTAGGGTTTCAATAGTGAATAAAGCAGCAAAAAACTCTCACTCCTCGCGAAGCCTGCATTCCAATGGAGGCATTTTCTCTTCTACGGCCATACCACCCTGAAGGCGCCCGATCGCCCCCGTCTGATCCAATGGAGGTGTTGTCTCCGTGTCCTGATAAAGCCAGTTACTTCCCCATGAAATCTGTCCATAGTGCAGGTGGTTCTCCTTCGTCGCCATTTTTCTAGGAGAGGAGAAAAGGTACACGTGCTAAATATCCCCATGCATCATCATCATCCTCATCATCATCGTCAAAGTTTTAAGAGACACAAATATTAGAAATTCAGATAAAACACAATCCCCCAAATCCCTACCTGAGGAAAGCAGAATACACTACAAAACAAGACTGATGTGTCAGTTTCTCAACACCCACGATCAATTAACATTTTAAACGCACACACTAGGGTGGTCAACACACAAGAAGAAAAGTTGCAGAAAACGAATAACCCAGGGCCCCTTCCCTCTCTGAGCTTACAGGCAACCAAAGATGGGGAAGAAAGGACAAAAGCTGAGAACTAAAAGATCATGGTCTCTAGTGGCTTCTCTGTACCAGTCTCATAAGTCCCATCCTATGTGTGTGCGGCTTAGAATGTAGCCAGAGACCCAAGGGAACCTATGCAATGTGTGGAAGCTTTTTCTAAAGCACAAACTGTCTTCTTCTCTACTCTGTCCAACAAGTTCCAGCTGCCGAGGCCTCCCCCATCCCCACTCTCTCTCTCTTCAAGGCAGGGAGATGGATTTGCCCTCGTTAGGTTCCCCCACACTGTGCTGTGGACCAGAGGAGGGCTCCAGCGGAAAGTGCAGGGGTTCCCCTCACTTGTGTTCCCTCTTTCAGAGATCTCGTGCTACCTGCTGCCTGATGTCTGAAACCGTGGTGAAGGGGAAGTTAGGTGGCAATTATTCGGTCAAGGTCAGAAGCGGAAATCTAGCACCACCGATGCCAGAGAACGGTTTGGCACACAAGGCGAGTGAGTATTGACAGAGAGAAAGCTGCATTAGAGGGTCTCTCGTGGGAAGCAGTGGAAGTTTCTGGTTAGGACAGTGATCTCTGACGTCTGGAAGATCTTGGTGCAAATGCTAGATCTGTACTGTGCTGGCCTTGGGGGAAATGATTTATTATTAATCTTAACTCATTAATGAGGTTAAAGTGAAGATTAGATGCAATAATGCATGGTAATAATGCATAGTAAAATACCAGCATAGGAAAAGAACCCGGAACACTTGTGAAGAATAAAAATGCAAATAATAACTGGGTAATAACTGGGTCTTGCGAGATGCTTGAACACTGAGAAAATAAAGACACCCATATGCATACAAAAGAAGAGCACATACGTGGTGCGGCACATATGTGGTGCGGCACATACGTGAAGGAGGGTGTCAAAAGTCTGAAACTCCTTCAGCTTTCCCATTGTCGCCTCTGACCCCTATATACTCATACCAGTTAAATTATTCACATGATGTTTGGATGACAGGAAATTAAGAAAATAACTTGTTAAAGAGCAAATAACTGGAGCCCTGGCTGGTGTGGCTCAGTGGATTGAGTGCTGGTCTGCAAACCATAGGGTTGCTGGTTCAATTCCCAGGCAGGGCACAGGCCTGGGGTTGCAGGCCAGGTCTCCTGCCCGGGTTGCACGAGAGGCAACTACACATGGATGTGTCTCTCCCTTTCTCCCTACCTCTCCTTTCTCTAAAAATAAATAAATAAAATCTTTTTAAAAAAGAACAAATAATGGAGAGCAGGAGCCAGATCTTGCTCACTGGGCACATCTCACATACAGTGGAGATCCTGTTGATAACATGCAATGTGAGACGTGTACACCAAAAACTGTCATTCATTCATTCAGTCAATTCATTTAGTTATTCATTCATTCAGTCAATAAACATTTAATGAGAGTCCCCCCAGCTCACACTACAGGTTGCCTGTCAACAGCCATTGTCACCCCGTTATCCATTCCCATGACAGATGTTACAAACGCCTGGCCCTTGTTCTCCCAGGTTCCCCAGAGTTGGGCCAGATCCGATGATCCAGATATGATGGGAGAGACATTAATTTTTTCCTCCTTTTTGTTGGATATTCTCACAGGAGGATTTGCTACTTGGGGGTACGATACTCATCTTGTGAATCCGAGGTGACCAGTCTGAAGACCAAGCAACTGTAGATGGTAGGATGGGGGGAGAGAAAACTAGGCGTTGTTAAACAGCTAAGATAGCCATGGAACGAACCGCTGACCTCCAGACCACCTATCACATGAGAGAG
This sequence comes from Macrotus californicus, assembly GCA_007922815.1. Taxonomy (NCBI): domain Eukaryota; kingdom Metazoa; phylum Chordata; class Mammalia; order Chiroptera; family Phyllostomidae; genus Macrotus; species Macrotus californicus. The sequence goes on from VMDR010000950.1 coordinate 69,918, forward strand.
GTCAACGTCTTCATTTTTAAGTCCAGTACGAATGGAATTTTCTGTGCTCATTCAGACACCGTCAAGACTGCCAAGACATCAAGTCATTCAGCTACTCCCACGGAGACTTTATAACGGGGGGCTAAGGGATGTATCCAGAAAGCAATAAAATGCAAATACAGATTTTTCAAAATGAATCATCAGTAAGAAATAAAATGTCCAGCCGGGTATGTCTGGGAAGTTTTCGCAGAATAAGTAGCCTTTTAAACTAGAATTCTTACTGAACTTCTAACATAACTGCTAGCGAGAACATACGTGACTTCAAGATGTATAACCAATTCGGCTTAAAGTTGGGAAAGGGAAAACACGATGCTTGTCACTCTTCACAGCACTTGGGGCACAGAGGAAAGAGCAGGTAGGTTTACTGCCCTCCGGCAACTGAAATTGTTCTTTCCCTTGGAGGTGAAATCTAAGGAGCAAGTTCAAGGACACCCTCTGGGCAGTTTCCAAAAAAAAGTTTTCTTGGCTTCTCAGCAGGTGGTTTTCTGCTTGCAGCCTTGGCCAGTGGGACTCAGTGACCTTCTCTGCCATCCAATAGGACAAGCCACGCCCTCTGCTGCGAGGTGTAGATCTCAGCCTTGGGAGAGCCCTCTCCCAAATTTACTCTCTCAGTATTTTTTTTTTTACTATATAACTACATGTTCAAAACCAAGTATTGAAAACCACTAGGATAGCCCTGGCCAGGTAGCTCAGTTAGAAGTGTCGTCCTGATGTGCCGAGGTTGTGGGTTCAAACCCCAGTTAGGGCACATACAAGAATCAATTGATGAGTGTATAAATAAGTGGAACAACAAAATGATGCTGTGCTCTCTCTCTCTCTCTCTCTCTCTCTCTCTCAAATCAATAATAATTTTTTTTTAAATACCAGGATAGTGATTATTAACAGTGGGGCTCGTAAGGATTGAAAGGGGATATACGTTAATTTCTGGTCTTATTGAAATGCTGCATGTCTTCATCATACTCACACAGGTATGTTCACTTTTCTGAAAACTCATTGAGCTGAATAAATATGGTTTATGCAGCTTCCCACATGTGTATTATACATTAAGAGTTGTCTTTAAAAACAACGGTGCAAACTATGGAGGTAAACACAGAAGCCCTAGAGTAAGATTCCATAGCTCCTATTCACTGAAGGACAGAATGGTTTGAGTGTCCTTCGGTACTCTTTAAATTTCTCTCTGTCCCTAGGTAGCCCTGAGACTAGTTAGTAATTCTTTTACATTAAACCTTCCCAGTTCAGATTACTGCCTGGCTTCTGTCCCCTGACCGGGCCTGGCATGCATACCATTTTCTATCTGCACCCCCACGTCCTCTCTGGACCCTCACACTGTTCACTGGGGTAGTAAAGGCTTGAGAAGTACCCGTTTCGTGTTGTTTAACGAAGAGTTTCCTGGGTTTTGTAGAACACACAACCTGTTAAAGCTGAGCGCCCATCACTCAGGTAACTTGAAGGACTGCAGGGTTCCACGGATCTGTTTGGGAAATGCTGCTTTGGGGGCTTGTCACTAACCTGACTTGTGTCTCCTAAGAAGGTGCTAGGGCTCGCCACAGCCTCCGAAGGCACCAACTTCAACACTTTACTGACCATCTGAAGAGTTCAGGACACAGAGCTGCCATGACACTGACAGCAGGTAGCAATATGAAGGGCAAAACTCCCACGAGGAATTTTAGGATGCGATTCATTTTGACTAGGAGGGGGGGAGTATCAAGAAAACTTGTTTGGAAGCAGGGACCTGTGAATCCGATCTTAGGGGATAAGCAGACTTGGACAGAGATGCATACAATGAAGGGACAAAGGGAAGGAGAAGATCGCACAGGATCTTAGTTAGGACTCAGGCACCCAACTCTGTGTCTTAAGTGGAAAAGGGGATCTATTAGCATAAATAGCCAGGAAGCCCAATTAATGCTGCAGGCACAGCTGGATCCAGAGGCCTGAATCAAGTTGACTCTGGAATCTGTTAGTTTCACTTTCTCCAGTTGGATGCTGTTTTGACCCATGGAGTTTCTCTCTCCTCGAACTCGCTGCTATAACTGAGCAACCTTGGTAGTAAAGAGAGATTTTGCCTTCCTTAGACATCTGCACTCTGAGTCACACGCCCATCTCTACATCTTACCTGCGGCTCTTAAGACACGATGCTTTGACAGACCAGGCCTGGTTAGCATGTCCAGCTCTGAGCCAAGAATGGCACCCACAGAACCTGTACCACATAGACAAGGGAGAACCAGGGAGCAGTTACCAAAAGAAGAGGAATGACTACTAGGCAAGCAGAACCCTGATGGATGCTACTTCATTATGAATATGGGAAAGAGGAAAACATGGGACGGTGCTAAACTTGATAGTGGGGACGGTGACCCCAAATCTCGGGCTAGTCTCACTTGTTCATAACTGAAAACATTATTGAACACAGAATGAACAGAAAAAGTCTTAATTAATGCTAAGGGACACATCACCCTTCTCAGACCAGCAACACATTGTGGGGGGTGAGGGGATGGCGTGGAACCCATGAACGCAGGTCTGCAAGCAGTTTCACAATGGTAGACAAGCTTCAAGGTTTGAAGATTTCAGAATTCATGGGGTTAATTCCACCCCGGTGTTTTGTAAGCAGCTTTAATTGATGACCCTTGGATGGGGAGCAGGTTGGGATAATGGCAGGATAAGATGGCTGTGCTTCCTGACAGTGGCTTCAGAGAGCGGATATTGGATATCGAGGTGCCCTGAAAAACATGGGGACACCTACCGTCACCCCATCTGAATGTTCTTTCTCAATTCCTCATTACCCCGGGGGACTTGATAGCAGATGAACAAACTCAGCTGCCACAATGCCGATGGGCCCTGCCGAGGAATTGCTAACAAGAGTGAACACACTGAAGAAAATGAACAGCCCTTGCTGATACATGGCCCACTAATTACCTGCCAACTACCCAGGCTGTGTCCTGGCTGGACTTACGGCAAGCTGTCAGCGTGAGAGGGGACAAAAAGACACTTCAGGGTTGAGGAATAAGAAGAAAGATTTGATCTATTATAGTGGACACTGTTATTCTCTATCATGTTATCTTGGGTTGCCTAGAGTCTCGCTGTCAGGCAAGTCCAAACTGGCATTTTTAGGGAAATCTAAAGTGACTTAGAATCCCATCCACATGCCTGATCCTGGAGAAGGGGTGGTGAAAGTTATTGTTAGGGTTCGGTTCTCAGGAAGAGAGAAAAGAGAAAGCATACTAGTGCCATAGAACTCAATTCAAGAAACAAATGTCTTTATGCAGCTATCTCTTACCCTGGGAGCCCGAAATAGGTGCCTCATACACCCCTCATACAGATTCCTTCTTACCAAGAAGGTCCATTTTGGAGACCCGTGCTGGTTGCATTGCTACTCATTTGGAAAGCACCGAGTCACAAACCTTCTCATGCTGAAGACTGAAGTTTAGCTGGTGGTATCTGATTAAGTAAAAAACTAGCCAAGTAACAAGACCTCTAGAGTTTGACCCTTTGGCAAGAACACGCACGCATGAGCATTTAGCAGGCCTTGTGCAAGTGGGCGGAAGCTACCTACCAATGCCTGGGAATTAAGGGACTTTGAATAAAATCAGAACAACTCACCCACTACGTGTCCAAGGAAAAAGCATGTGACCTCCTGGCCTTTCTCGACCCAGCTGTCAAACAGGTCGCTTTTCCAATTTAGCCACATGTTTGCCTCGTGTATGAACGCTACGCCCAAAGACAGACACTTATTCTCACACGAAGGAGACAGTCACCAAGAAAGCCTGGGGCATCCACTACTTCCTGAAAATAAGTTATAGAGAGCAAAATAAGGCATCAGACATATGATGACAAGTCACACAGGTCTGCAGCAGAAAAAGCTACAGTTTTGTAATAGGCTTAAGGGATCAGAATTCTTCATTTGTTGTACTTTTCTCCTTTCCAGCGCAAATGGATATAGGGCAATACTGTACCACGGAATCTTCTCCATCAGCTAATTATTCCATCACCTCATCTACTTCCATATTCAACTATATATCCATCCCTCTGCTGATTTCCACCTTAATACCCTTTGGTTGGTTCCTCAGGACATGGTGTATTTCCAAATTAGTAGTCTTTCATTATAAGCTATAAAAACTAACTCTGGTCCAGTACCAGACAAAGAGAATATATTAGGCTATTAGGCTTATCTATGGGATGGAAAGTCGCCTACTCACAAGAACTCGGTAAGGAAGAACCAAGCCCACGATGGAGATCCCATAGTGGAAATGCCTAGACCTTCTCTAACGCGTGTTTTCCAAATCAGCCTCGTGATAAGAATCATTGAGGGGTGATTGTTAAAATTCTGACTGCTAGGTCTGATCACAATTTTTCACCAAGTAGTCTGGACTCTGTACCTTTAACAGGAAAGATGCAGAAATACTAGGTGCTAACACTCATTATAGTCCACTTGCCCTCAGATTCTGCTCCAAATGGCAAATTCCAGGGAGGAATCATCCGATTGGCTCACCCAGGGACAGGTGTCCGTGGTCCATCAGCTATGGGCAGAAGGGCTGTATCAGAGCATCCCATCCAACGTATCAGGAGGCAGTGCTGGAGAAGGGAAACCCTGAAGAGCAGGGAAACCGCAAAGCCATGCCTATTACCAATAATATGGGCTGTATACAATTCCCCAACAGGTCTTTACGACCCATGTAGAATTCCAACACCTATTATATCAACCTCTTTTTAAAAATGATGAAACGTAGCTGTGCTGGGAAATTAGAGAAACCGTCCCCTGGCAGATCCAACCTGGGTCAGGAGTTTGCCCTGGAACAGGTAGGAGGAAGTCAAGATGCAGAGCCTCATAGTCACAGATGCAATGCCTGGGCCATCACTTAAGCAATGGAGGCCCAACCCCTCTTCCCAACCCTCAGACTTACACCCTGACATGTCCCCAAATGGGAGTCCACCCCTTCTGTGCTCTGGGTAAAGCATCAAGTGCATAGACAAGCTTGGGAATGCCCCGGCACCTCACTCTTGGCTGGATTAGGAGGGTTACCTTCCATGTCTCCTGTTCTTCCGCTGGGAGGCCCCGCAGTGACTGATTTTGCCAAATGATGGCAGCTTTACAGACGGTCTTCTTTGTCCACGGGGTCTAAGTCACAGCGAACATTCGCTAGATGGTTCTGCTGCAGGCATACTTTCAAATGCCAGAAGAGCACCTGACAGTGCTGGATGTTTGGAGGGCTCTTGTTAAGAGGATTATGAGTCGTCAGCTATCAATCATTTAGTCAACAGCCACACAGGAAACCTAATAAGAGGAGGCAAGGGAGGTCTGGGTGTTTTAGTGGGTGCTGTAGAGAAGAATTTCTCTCCTGATCTTACACATCAAACCAAGGGCAGGCCATCTGAGCAATGGACAGGTCGTACGGCCTCACGTTGAGGGCTAGATATGGAAGCTGCCTCAAGGCAATGTACTCACTTAAAAGCCAAGCTGGGAGCAAGGAGAGAACACATTCCCAAAGCCACAAAACTAATGATGTTGGCACACACCCAAAGCGAGTTCACCCCTTTCCAGACTCCTGCTACATGCTTTGGAGCAGCCAACTCGGAGAATTTCCTCAGCAGAAAGTATTTTACATGTACTCTTAATGCCCCCAGCATCCACTCACCCTTCTTATGGCAAGAGTACTCAGCTTCTCCATAGGGGAACCATCTCTCCCATTCTCGGTCCATATCCTACTGGTGGAGGTACATCCATCCTCTCCAGGGGTGAACAGCTGACTTGAGCCTAGCCATTCCGAGCAGGACATTACTCTAGTCCACAGTGATTGGCTTATGCTTGGGCCCAAGCCTCCATCAGAAGCAACCCTTAACACAGTGAGATTTTCTGGGATGCGGAGATAGGAGTGCCAGCAGTACACGCCGTGGGAGCTGGTACTTCCGAGAGTCAATGAGTGGAACATGAGGATACACAGAACACGGTAGATGGCAGAGCAAACCCAGAGCAAATGAGCCCCAAAGACTTGTTTGTGCTTCTTGGCACTGGCTGTGCTTGAAGCTGGTCCTATCCCTGGACTTTGCAGTTGTGGGAGCAAATAAATTCCCTTATTTTCCCTAAGCTAATGTGTCTTGGGTTTTTATCTCCTGCAACTGAGAGTCCTAATTAAAACAGAAATGAACAGAATGATGCATTTCGTTAATTCTATTTCTTTATAAACTATCATTGGAGCACCCGCTGTGGGCTGCATTGTCCTTCCACCACGAGTCACTTAGTGGCTAAAGGAAGAGACAGTGTTCCTACCTGCACACAGTACAGAATCACTTCTACTTAAAGCAACCCCTGGCTGGTGTGGCTCAGTGGATTGAGTACCAGCCTGCAAAGCAAAGGGTAGCTGGTTTGATCCCCAGCCAGGGCACATGCCTGGGTTGCAGGCCAGCTCCCCAGTAGGGGGCACACGAGAAGCAACTACACAGAATCACTTCTACTTAAACCAAACCAATACCAAGGTTAACGTTTATCTGTTTGTCTATACCAAAGGGTTGAGGAGATGCAAAGAGAAAAATCAAAGTCGAAGGCAGAGGTCGGGTTTCCTTGGTGGTAAGATCAGCTGGGTCAGGGTCAAATTTGGCATTTCTTCCCCCTTAGCATGATGCGCCTGGGTCAAAGGGTTGAAGCTCAGGACAGCACTAAGAATGTTGGTCAACTTTGAAATCCTCTTTGGTGCCACCAGGAAATCGAACCAATTCGGCTTTCCCAGCTCATGCGCTCTTGGATGAGGTGGATTTGGGGGATTATCTCGATGCTGCAGAGGTCATATCAGCCATGGTCATGGCCATCCTCCAGTGATAACTGCTAGGAAATGCACTCTTGTTAAACTAAATGTCTTACAATTTCAGTCAACCACCATCTTTAAGCATCAGAGAATTCAAATGTTATCATACGAGCCAGGGACCCTGTATTTCACGAGCTTTAAAATCAGCGGTGACCCACACCACAAATTAGATAATCATTACGTGCTTCTTTCAGTATCAATCAACTGAAGTGCGACAATTGGTTGAGGAAGAGGGGTGGTCAGAATGTAAGGCAATTCTAAAGACAAGCTTTGCATCCCAGGCAGTTTGTTCCCAGCAAGTGCAGTCAGGGCCTTACAGAGGGGCACCCAATGCATAGGCACGAGTTAAACAAGGGTTATGGAAGACGGTGTCTGGGGGATATTTGGAAGACAGAGACCAGGAGGATGGGGGATGGTCTGCTTCTACTTGTAAGAGTCCATCATATGGGACAACATGCCAGACCTGTCATCGAAAGATGGGTTTGATAGGTTTGGCTACACTACCAAACCCTGTGTACAGTCACCAGTGAGTGAAAGAAGGCTCGCGAGATGCAAATTTCCTGCGTGGTGAGCCCTGAATGCATTTCTTCTTGCTAACTTCCTAGCTTCGCCCTGTTCATGAGAAAATCAGATATCAGGGCAAAGATTGGACCAGTAACTGCAATGTCATTGTTTCTGGTAAAGGAAGTCAGAAGTCTTGAAGGGCAAGTGACTTTCTCCTGCTGCCCAGGGACTTCCTAGTCTCTCACCTCCTATATTCCATCCAAGCCCTGAAATACCATCAGAGTTCACAGCACGTCATCCTCACAGATTGCAGAAGGTCCCTCTTTGCCCGGGAGTGGTTGGTTGGGTGAAACCAGGTATGTTCGGTCTCCCTTTCCATGTGCCCGATGGTCTGTCCCAGCCCTCACCTGTCCCATCACTGCTCTTGTCTATAATTGCCTGGATCTCTTTGCTTCTGCCCTGGCTCCCCTACAGTTTATTCCCAACCCAGCAGCCAGAATGATTAGTTTCAGATCGCAGTCAGAGGACATCATTCTGCTGCCCAGCATTCTGATTCCCTTTCTCACTCAAAGTAAAAACCCAGATCCTGCCAAAGGCCTAGGAGACCCTATACCGACGATTCTCACACGAAAGGAAATTAAAAACATTGAGGGAGGCTCAAAACAAACAAAAACAATGTTGATGCTACACCTCGAACCAATGTCACCAATCACTGAGGCTGCTGTTTATTTTTTGGAGGTTCCCTAGATGACTATTTTTATGCTGCTATTACGGCAAATTCTGAATAGATGCAAAACTAGACAAAACAGCACAATGACCTCCACGGACCCAGAACCCAGTCCCCACATCTCTCATCCCACGGCCGCCGCAGCTCCCTCCACATCCCCATCTGCTCCCCTCATCATGCTCTGTCATGGAGTGAATTCCAGACAGCATCTCACTCTATCCACAGGTACTTCAGTGTGTAGCTGAAAAAATTAAGGACTCTTTTCTTATTTTGCAGCATAAACACAATATTATCATCACGCCTAAGGAAAGAAATGAACCGCTATTGTGATCCATTGCGAGATGAAGAACCACCCCTGGCACGGCATGGCATGACCTCCTCACTTTCCACTCGGACCTCGTCTGCTTTCTCCCACACTCACTTGCCTGCCGGCTGCACTGGTGGCCTTGCAGTGTCCTTGACACACTGACCACCTTGAGCCTTTGCACACGCTGTTCTCTCCAGCTGGGCGCTCAGAAGGACGCACAGCTCCTCCCTCGCCCACTGTGCCTCTCTACAACGTCTTCCTTGACTATTGTGTTCAGACTTGTAGTTCATCCTCTCCCCACGCCTCCATAGCCTCCCCTCCTCCTTTCCTGCTTTTTATCCATTTCATTTCAGTAAGTACCTAGATACTTCGTGAATCAGTAAAACTATACCCCCATCAGAATGTAACCCCACGAAAGCAAAGGCACCACAAGAATGCTTGCTGAATCAATGCATGAGTGATTGACTCACTATTATTATCATTAATATTATCCCTACATGGGAGCCTATGAGGTGATAAGATAAAGCAAAGGAAGTCAAATAAATAGACACTCGATTTCATAAGGCTTAGAGAAAAAACATAAAAATTCATAAACATGAAAAGATGGGAATGATTAATAAGTAATACATTCATAGTGAGCTAGTAATAACAGCGAGGATGTGGAAAATAAAATCCTAAAGCTCTCCAAAGTAGAAAAGGACAACTGTTCTCTTTTATTAACAGTCCCTTGGGCTGCTTGTACCATGGAATTAAGCCAGGTTGGTCAAAATGGGTACCAGTTATAAGGAAACAGTCGCAATATATGTTCTACACAGAAAAAAATAGGGTGTGACATCGCAGGTCCAAGTAGGCAAGACCCCCAGCATCTTTGCTAGCAGACAGTCATCTTCGCTGTTGCCGGAGCACTGGACCCTGGAGGTCATGTACGTGCAGTTGCACTCACTGAGTCAGGAACATTTCTGGCCATCCTCCAGGTGTGGGAAAGAGCAAGACAGTCGAGAATCTCTGAAAGGCTAGAGCTGCACACTCAGGCGTAGTACAGCAGCGCACCAAAGCCACACTTCACTGCCTTCCTCTTCCTGGGCTGAGGAGGACAATTGGCATCAGTCCCTTTGGAAAGCATTCCCAGAACAGGTTGTTTCAATCCAGTGCTGGAACATTGAGGCTTGGCCTCTGACCCAAGCAGGGAGCTAACTCGCACTCTCCCTGGCTGCCGAGCCCAGACGGCATGCTTGTTGCTACCTGGCAGATAAATATTCCAGGGCAGCAACATTCTGGTGACAGTGGTGGGCCTGCTGGAGTCACGGTCTCCAGCCTGCCACCTTCTCCCCTATAGTACAAGTCATAGAAATCAGAGAGGTGTTTAGACAGTAAAGATGCTTCTCGCTTCTCTACGACAATCCAGCACATATCAGAAGCCTGCCCCCTGCCCCCATACTACTGTAATAAAGATTCCAGTCATCCAAGGGTAGCAATTACCCTTAAAAATTACAGGCAAAAGTTCAACCACGGATGCCACCTATGAATAGGAGCAAGGGACTATGGGTAGAGGGGGCTGCATTCAATCTCCACCCCTTGATTAGTATCCAGATACTCCAAGGTTGTGGGTTCAATCCCTGGTCAGACACATATGAGAGACAACCAATGAATGCATCAATAAGTGGAACAACATATCAGTGAAGGCTGATGGGTGACTAGGAAGTGACCCTGCTGCTGCAGCTGAGTAAGGACAACTGGTTTACCTAAGGAGGCAAGAAGCAGAACCGGGTCTGCTGTATTTGCAATTTTGCCAAGCCTTGCGTGAGTTTGTAAACACCATAGAATATGCTACGATGTTTACAGCATATGCCTCTTATTGTTAAGGACTATTGTGAAAGTAGGAGTGGAGTCTACTTCTTAAAATATTTTTTATATAATAGTTATGGCATCCGATTATACAATAGTAATTGTGAATAATTATACCGAACCCCAGTCTGTTTTATGACTACTTCACACGCTGAGCTCATATACTCTATATAAACACCATCTGTATCAAACATAAAACTCTTAGTTGTTCTCAGAACATGGGCGCACCAAATGTAGCTTACTAGTTCTGGGGCCAAGCAATTTCACGGCTATTGCTGGGCCCCAAACCCCATGAATCTGGTGATCTCCTTCTCCGGCTGCGTCCTGTTTCTTTGACTTAAGGCCTAGTTACCTGCATGCTCAAGTTCATTGCAGGAGTCATGGCCCACATGCCCAGACCGTGGAAATGCTTCTGCAGAGTGTTTGTTTAGCACTGAGTGTGTTCAATTGCTCTGCTGAGTTCTGTTCATCTTCTATGTGTGCAGTGATGATTTCAGCACTTGACATTGGCCAAGGGTGGGGCTTCCTAAATCTCCCTTGCTGCTGGACTGTGGGGGTGTTGGGGTGCCAGCCTTGTTCTCCGGAAATCCCCAAAGGAAGCGTTCCCACCTCCGAGGCCTCTCGCTATGTAAACAGTGAATGAGAAGGACAACGTAAGAAAAGATCACTGATCTCTGGAGGTTTCGGTTCAAGAATTTAAATCTCTGTACACAATTACCTAACCTGTTTGAGAGTCTGACCTTATTCAAAATATGAACTGTGAACAGTTCATATTTTGTCCATAACAGGCAAATTATTCTTCAGCCATAAACAAACTTTAGCCATAATGTACAAGTGAACAGAAATTGCTTCACAGGAATTAAGCCCAATCCAGAAAAGATCATTTGTGCCCATTCTAAAAGTGGTTCTGACTGGTTTTGTGTATCTAGCAGCTGGTTGAGCCCAAGAAGCACATTTTTGGGCTTTTGATGATCTAGAAGCAAATATCATTGCCACCCTTTCATCATGTTTCAATCTTGAAAATTTTCCCTGGGAATAATCCCACACTCCTTGCTAACCAAGATTTTAGGATGTGAGCTGCGAGAAGACACATTTTGGGATTTCGTTTTGTTTTTTTTTGGTTAGAAATTTCTACCTCCCAATAGCATAAGCAACAGTGATTTATTCTCTGCACACAAAAGAACCATGCCTTTCCTCCATGGAATTCCTTGCAAAGAACTATGGCTGTACTTGCATTTGTTGGCCCAAATATTCTGATCATTAAAAAGTCACACTCTAGGAATGCCAGCTTTCGGACACAATTTATAAAAATGTTATTATGGAGAAAATGGTGTCATTCCTTCCAGGTAACTGTCCAAACAGCCAAAGATGAATGACTTAATTTGGCATCCAAAACAGCACACGAGAGGTCAGACTATATGTAGGTAATTTCCTCAGATGCCGTTATTTGTCCCCTGGGACTCCACATACTCAATTCCAATTATAGAGGAAAGGATTACAAATGGGCCGACAGGGTGAGGGTAGACCAGCAGGCCTAAATGATTTGGACTGAGATCTTGTAGTATCTTTGCAAATGACCAATTAAGGCAGGTTTGGAACATGGCATCATTTTCGCTCATTGTGACAACCTGAAAATTAAGGCTCTCTCTGCATGTCCCAGGGATGACATATAATGAGGAGTGTTGCCAGAAGAATCCGACTTGGTAACACATCCTTGGACGCAAGGCAAACTGGCCAGAAAGAAAAAGTAGGCCAAAAATCTGAAAATAAACTTAAGACCCGGATCTCGAAATAACCGCGACTCTGACTCTGGATAAGTCACTCAAACATCTTGGTAGGGGAAGTGGAAGGGAGGAAAATGGAGACAACTGTAATTGAACAATAAAAAAAATTACAAAAAAATCCCTTGAAGATGAAAGCCTTCAAGAATTCACTTGCCAAAATGCTTATATCTGGTGTTCTGGATGAGTATGTTAGAATTGCTATTCATTTCTATTCAATCTTTGCAAATGACTCTTTGCAAGGGAGCTTTAACTATTCATTTAAGACAATACTAAAGTCTTGTCGACAGAGGATGAAGAATTAGAGGTCCCCACCTCTGTACTTCCTGTGACAAGTAGTGGTCCGTGGTGGAGCACAGCCCACTTGGCAGGGGGCAGGGAGGGGTCTTGGAGAGGGACAGGAGACTCAGGAAGCAGTACCAGGGTGGCTACTGCGTAATCCCTAGGGAGATGCACCCCTAAGCAGTCATCGATTTCCTGTACTGAATATTGTTTCACCGGACGCCTTCAATAATGCAAACAGGGCACACCTACCTGGCATTCACCTATCTCGACCTTCCTTAAAGCCCGCTTTTTCTTTTTGGACATGTAGAGCAGTATCAGGCTTTGGCACCTGTGGGGCATCATCTCCAGTCCTAAGAGCGGAACACAAGTCAAAGCTGTTTGCCTAAACACAAAATAATTAAAGAGAACTTGTTACAGAAACAATTGGGCAGGGGAGAGTTCACATGGAAAAAAAGGGCCACGTGGCATGATGCCCCATGGAAACCGTGGGCTAGGTGCCGTTCACGCTGGTTCACTGCCTGACTAGCCATGAGGAAAACACACAATCGTTATTCTCTTTGGTACCGACAGACCCCTGTCATCTATTTATATTTATCATCTACGTATTCACCCACATATTTATTCACACATCCTACATACAAATATATGACTGATATAAATACTTCAAGTACATGTCATACTTATACAAATTTGAGGTCAACGACATAGGAGACCTAGAGTGGAAAAGTTTCCATTCCAGTTCTGTGTCTCTTGTAGGCAAAGAACTACTGGAACAAGTCACGACTCTCCGTGCCTCGGTTTCCTAACTTGTTCCATGAGGTGAACTCCTGCCCGGTCTGTAGAGGGAACTGAGTGAGGTAATCCACAGAAAACCACGTTGGGAAGTTCGGAGCACCACACACGTGCTAGGGATAATGAGGCATTTTACAAAAGAGCATTATTCCTCTGCTAAGTGTGCATCCGCATTCATGTTTTCTATCTGTGAAGGTTCTTCTTTGAAATTAAATTGAGACCATAACCAACATCCCTCCCAGGGCTGCCTGAGGTTTCGCTCAGGCAACAAAGCAAGGGCTTCTTTTCATCATTCATCACATTTGAGTTCAAGCACCGAGAGGTACTTTTTACCAGTGGTGAAAATAGCTTTCTTTTCACAGCAGACACACAGAAAATGAGCTCCCTCTCGATGCTAATGTGAAGGATAAGGCTTCCTCTACAGTTGGCACCAAAAATGGTGTTTTCTTGCACCAGGAAGACAGGAGTGGTGAGTGAGAGCAGGAAGCGGAAGCTTTATTTATGCATGTGAATAATTAAAATATATACATTTTCAACAAGGGAACCGTGTTGCATTTTTCTTTCAGCGTTTAGGGAGGCCAAACTGCAGCCTCCCCTCTCAAAGGTAAGTTAAAATCCTTTATGCGTTCAATCAACCCTGGCCATTCCTTCCTTCCTCAGACACCTCCGTGTTTTCTTGTTAAGCCCAAGTTCCTCGGTGTTTTCTTGTCATCCCAGGCAGACAAGACCCCAAACTTCCTTTCTAGCACTTTCTTCCACTCACCTCCCCCGAAGAACGGTGTCCAAGTTGCTATGTTCTCTGTTGATGTTTGGATGGTGCCTACATTTTCAACATGAATGTTTTTCTCTCCTGCTCCGCCCTGTCTGGATCTAGCTCCTACTTCTACCAAGATATGACTTCCACCTTGGCCTACTGAAATCCTACCCAGCCCTCAACGCCTGTCTTCAATGCCAGGAACTCCCCACAACTTCCCCTCAGGTCCCTACCCGATTGCAATCGCTCTCCTTTCCAAATACATTTTAATGTTCTCATATGATACAAAAAAGCACAACCACCGCCCCCATTTGTTTTATGTCTTTTGTTGGCACACTAATCATTCTGCCTGCTGGGTACATTTCCCCACTGCAATAAAAAAAAAAATTAAGACTCCTTAAGTTAAGGAGGGCTTATTCTTTTTTGAGCTTCCATGATGGAAAATTTCAAACATATACCAAGTAAACAGAAGGCTGTGCTTATTTTTGCATCTCCTTCGGGACCTATCCCGGTGTTTTGCATGTAATAGAAGTAAATTTAAGTAATGAGGGCCGTAGGCAAATGGAGCTGTCTGCCTGCCTACCTAACACCGTGTTTCCTGGACCATTAAGCTTGTCCTCGGTAACACACTGGGGCAACACAACTCATACACACCTGTAGGATCACAATCAACGTGGCTTGCACTCACTCGGCAGCTTAAAAACTCAGGGAAGTGTGTGTCCTTGAGGGCACCTCAGATACCCGGTGACACTAACTATATTGGAGGGAATGAGGAAAAAAATGTATACAGTCAAGAATATTTCCTACAAGAATTCTAATCTGGTTGTGTATCTGGGCGGTGCTCCCACGTAAGGTGCATTTGTTAGCAATGTGCAGAATTTGATGGGTAAAATCTGCAAATAATGAGGAGTGTCTACATCTCAGAATTAATTCCTCTTTACCTTCTAACATTAATGGATACAAGTGGCCCTTGAGATTCCCTCACCTTCCTAACACCTCCACCTCAGGCTCTTAGGAAAGTCTACTGGATTAAACACTTTTGAAACATGTGCCTAATCAGCCCAGTGATTTTTGCTATTAATGTGTAGTGAGCGTGGGACTGTGTGTGCCTGCGTGTGCCTACTTTGGAGAAAGATGAACTCCTTAAAGCAAACCGGATTTCTAGAGTAAAAGAGTGCACGCCCAACCTGGGTCATATCTAATTAGCACAAATGGACTGCGCACGGCATTATTCAGTTAGTGCATGGAAGATCAATAACTACGGGGCAAATCCACCCAGCTCCCCACTTTCCCATCCGACTCTAGTAGGTCTGAGGCAGATCGTGCTACTGTGATGTGTGTGCCGCAGCCCAGGCAGGCAGGTGGTGCATAGACACCATTCAAACTTGGCCTATTCAATCCCAACTCCTCTAACTCCCCATTCATGCATAGCAAAACACCATCTGGTCCTATTTTGCCTCCAGCAATCACAGCTGACCAAAAAACGATAATAACAGCTGTTGCAAAACAAAAGCCAAACAAAGGGGGTGGAGGGGGGGAGAAGGAAAGGTTAGATTGGAGTCCAGTGCTGAAAAATGCTCCACGAAGTGAGAAAGGGGAGAGAGACCATTCAGATGTCTGAAGCCCGCTGAATGCACGCAGTGGCGGACTTCTAAACTTGAGATAGGAATCCATTTGTCTAGAAAGCCTTCCACCCTCCGTCAGGTGGTAATATATCGTGGAAACTATGCCACACGAAGGCATTTAAGCTTTTATTCTTGGAGTTGGGAACTAATGACCCTGTGTCAGCTAAAAATGAAAACTCCTTATGTTCTTTCATCAGACGGCATCCAGATTAATGCAAGAAGGAGCACATGTTTGGCCAGAGTAATAAAATAATGTGCCCATGGCAGGGGCACAGAAAAGGAAAGGTGTGTGAGGGGCTGGAGGGGGGGAGGGGGTGGGAGAACCCCATTAATGACTACAGACCACTTCAGAGGGAGGGAGGAAGGCCAAGTAGGCACCCCACTAATCAGAGACCACATTTCTCATGCCCACTTTTTACTATCCTGATTTATTACTGACCTGTCACAACAAAAAGCACACCAAATCCTTCTGAAGTCTCCGGAACAGGCACCAGAGTCCTGTGTACGAATTGAAATACAAATTGATGCATAATACATTAGCGAATCTCGAGAAAAATAATTCGGTACCAAGTTTGGGGGTATTCTTTTCATGATTCAAGCCTTCTGATGTTTTAAATATCTAGTTTTGCCTGATGGTTCATTTTGGAAACTGTAGGAATCGAACTATTTTTTTTTTCCTTGAAATTGACCATCAGTGGCTGAGCAGCACTTAATCCAATGTGATAAAAACCCAAGATTTATAAAATCATTTAATAGACGTAACAACACCTGCTTCTAACTGCAAACAGTTGAAAACAGACTTCACTTGCAATTAAGTCTTATCATTAGTGACATTTTTTTCCCAAGCAATACTTCATGGGTTTTCAAAATGACAATTACAGACCTAATACACAATTACTGTCACATGTAGTTTAGCAATTAATTTTGAAGACATTTGTCTAAAGGTTTCACAACAGAATATAAAATGGCTCTTATTGTTATGTAATGTTACTTTCAATTCACCGAAAATCTTTCCCCGTCAGCTCTGCCTCTGAGGGGTGCGCTGCTAGCAGGTCACTTCTTTGTGGAGAATAGACCCCTCCCTTGTAGATGGGATTAGGCACCATGCGAAGACTGTTTGAACACTAACACTTGTCAACTAATGCATCTTATGAAAAGTTTCAATTTAGACATAAATTTCTCTACAGCAAGAAATCTATAAATTTATAATTAGAATCTCTTGCTGTTCAATATTTGTACATAATACAGAGTAGGAGAGGATTATGAAATATTGAAAGCCGAATTCATTATTCATAGCCCACAACATACAGTAAATATTCTTTGAAATCTACAACAAATTTGAGGCATCCATATTTCATTATTTTTGAATGTCTTAGGCACAGTAACTATGGACCCTACTGCTCACACCCTCGTTTTTTTTCTTTCGTTCTTTTTTTTTCAAATTAGGATTCTGGTCAGGGTTGACACTTGCTGTTTTTAATTTTCATTTTATCATAAGCAGTTTAAGACTGTTGCCAGTGGTAATTTGCAATTTTTATCAAGACCTCTTCATTATAGCTTCTGACACGACAGATGCTGTAATTAATCATGCAAGGCAACTGGGGACAGTGGTCACACTGTTCTCAAAGAGGAGCCAGTAAAGAGCAAGAAACGGGGGGAAGAAATGGGCACCGAAATAATTATTTTGGCTTAAGAATTAGCATTCACCCTGTTTTAATAGCAACAACGGCACCAGCCAGCTCGCTCTGGCCCCTAATATCAGGAGATGAGTGCTTTTCTTCTGTGCTTACCTTCCCCTTGCACTTTAACGAAAAGATAACTCACAAAAGTATTTCCAATGTTTTCTTTTGTTTTCAAGGGCTCTGGTGTGGGGCCATGCCATGCAAATTCTTAGCTGTGAGTATCCTATTTCCAATCGAAAATGGAAGACAAGCTGGAGCCCACATAAAAGCTGGTATCTTGGCCTGCTTCCCCATCTGATACTTATTCAAGGAATCCAAAGTGAAATGTGACATATCATTTTATTTGAAAAGTGAACAGTTTCCTGGTTGTTGCATCAAAATACAGTCCACGGGTTTTACTGAAATGTGTTTATTCTATAGCAAGATAAAAGCATTTCTGTTTTAGTTAAGCAAAATACAAACAACTTAATTGCTGCTATCATAACTCATAAAAAAGTATAAAACAGCATAAAAACACAATAAGCAACGTAGCAATGAATGGTTGGTGTCACCAGTGTTCACGTGACAGCCTCATTTGCGAAAACTTTACAACACATGATATGAAAACTTACAACTTGGAAAGAAAATATTTACACTGATCACTCATGGTGGCGCACCTTTTAAATATTCTACCAGTATTACATCATAATAAAAACTCTTGCTTTTTTTTTTTTAAATCTTAACTTTTCGTAATAACTGTTTTCATTTAAGTTCATTTCCCTTTTAAAAATACAGTGTTTTTATTTTTCGAAACTTGTCACTCAAAACACAGAATATAATATTCACATTCTTTCCCTCTAATTGGCATGAGTATAATGGGCTAACAGCAGTCAGAGATATATTGTTAGGACATATATTGTGGTTCGGTTTGGAGAAGTCATGGGTAAAAAGTGGAAATGAGTCAATAATTGAATCTAATCACTTGCATTTTTTTTTCTGGAGATATTTAGGAAAAAAAAAATAAGACCTTTGGCAAAAGTCTGTGATTTACATTATTTTTTTCATGACAAAAAAATGCCATCAACTATTCACGTCATACAAATGTTTGTATGAAACAGGACTCTCCGTATTCAGGTAGTTACAACTGTGCTTTTGATTGCTAGGGTTTCGGGAGCTCCCACGGCCTGGAAGTGTGGTTTATTCACTCCTGGAGATATAAGGCCATGTTCTGTGACTGAGGGGCCAGTTTATAGTCCTCGGTATGTCCCAGGATTCATGGAACAGTTCGATTCACATATTGTAGGTATAGCCTGAATAAATAAAAAAGGCATCACATAAAAGAGCACAGCTTCTCTTCTTTAGAAACAAAGTGGTAGAGCGTCAGCTCGAGAGGATGCTCAGCTACACTGTAGTTCTTATTGCCTATCTAATAGACACTTCAGAGGACCATGTGATCTGTCCCATGTTTCTGCAGAACCAACACCGACTTACGAGTCTCAGCCGCAGATGGTTCACCCTCCGCTCGCCTCCACGTGCCCATCCGTCCGCCACACGTGTCTTCAGAAAATACTGACCTGCGATAATACTTGAGTCTGTGCCTGGGGCTGTATTTGCGACTGGTGCTGCTGGGAGGCTGGCTGGGGGCTTCCGATGGCGGGGACGGGGGAGGTCATCTGAGAGGCGACGGGCGAGTGCTGTCGAGGCGAAGGCTGAGATGGGTGTGGCATGTGCTGCAGCTGCTGCAGCTGGAGCTGCTGTTGGAGCTGCTGCTGCAGCTGCTGTTGGCTGATCTGCTGCTGCAGCTGCTGCTGTTGCTGCAGGTGCTGCTGCATGTGGTGCTGAAAATGCTGCTGCTGCATCTGCTGCTGGATCTGCTGATGCATCTGGTGCTGCTGCAGCTGCTGCTGCTGCATCTGCTGCAGCTGCTGCTGCTGGGTCTGCACGGAAGGGCTCACCTGGGTGGAGGACGCTGAGCCCACGAGGGTCGTGCCCAGGGAGCTGATCAGCGGGGCCCCAATGTTCGATGGCATGTTGGCTGCAATGGTGACTGACGTGACAATCTGGTTCATGGGCAGTCTCATGGTCAAGGGCTTGGGAGCAATTGACCGAGGAAGTGACTGCTGCAGAGTCTGAGGTGCTGCTGACACCGCTCCGTGTTGAGACAGTGGAGGGTTGAGCAGCAGGGAGGGAGTCAGATTGGTGGACGCCAGGGTCTGCTGGACAGAGCGGATGGTCTGGGCTTCTGCTGATTCAGCGGCTGCCTGCATTTGGGGAAAAAAGTCCAAAATATTAAAACACACACGTGGTTGAAATTTTTAAGTATTTTTCAGTGTGGCCACCATGCTGCATGCTTCCCTGGACACAAGGCCTTTGTCATGTGACTTTTTAGCTTGTCCTAGAGATAGAATCAAATTCCCCGCCTCTTGACCGGGGCTGGCCTTGTGTTTTTGCTCTGCTCAACGGAACGTGGTAGAAAGGAGGTCTCAAGAGACCTTGCCCCCTTCCACCCACACTGTCTCTCAAACCTACCAGTGCCGTGTACGTGATGACAGACACATGGCCGGTCCAGTTACCCTACTCAAGAGCCAGCCAACTGCCATGTATGGGAACAGTCCACTTCCCCACCTCTGACCCCGCCCTTCCACGCTGACCGCAGACAGATGGGCAGAGCTAGCTGATCCTGCCCACCGTGCCCTCGATCGGAAGAACCAGCCAGTGAACTGGCACTCTCGGACGTCAATCCTGGTCTTTTGAAGTCACTGGCTTCGCAGCTACTTGTCACGCAGCAAAGCTGTAGCAAAGATGACTGATACACACATGTAAGAGCACCAGTTCTTCACCATTTAAGTCCGCACTGGCCTCTCCACCAAACACTGACACCAGAGTTCAGACTGCCAGCATACAAAGCCTCTCAGACTTAACGACTCTGGCTTTGGGCAAGTTCATTCACCCACTTGTCCCTCAGTTTCCGAATCTACAGAATGGGGTGTATGGTATTTTCCTTGTGCAGAGGTTGTGAGAATTCAGTAACGCCTATGTGTGAGGCATTTAGAACAGTGCCTGGCCCACGGGAAGCACTTAGTAAATATTAGCAATTTTCATTAACAGCTACCGCTACCAGAAAACGTCAAAGCCCTGTATTTGCGTGATTATTTTGTAATAGTGCTCAGCAGAATGTAAGAAGAACGTAATTGGATTCCTTAGAGGCACTAAACTGAAGGACTTCACAATGTTAGAAATGGTTTAGTTCACCGACATTTGCAAAGATTTCCAGAGTATATCAAAATGGCCATAGATGAGGGAAGAACACGCAAAGCTCATGTGACTGAATAACTTGTTATAAAGAACCTATCTGGGAGTCAATAGGGGGAGAAACTGCCTATTACATTTTGTACTGAAAACACAGAATTACCTCCTCAGAAACATATTTTTTACTAATGCAACAGTGACTGGAATGGTTCTTCTAAGAGACTATTTTTTCTTCTTATGCTTCACAAAACCAGGGGCCTTTGGAGGAGGGACCATGGGGGCACGGTGGAGCCATCAAGCTGATAAGCTGCTCTCTTCAAATGATTTTGAGTCTTTACTTCTAGATTTTTATTAGTCGGATTTATAAATCCTACTATTAGAAGGAACCTGAGAAGTCACTTGGTATGTCCGGATAGCCGCTCCATGTGGGAATGGCCATGGCCGATGG
The DNA here is from genome assembly GCA_007922815.1 of Macrotus californicus. Classification (NCBI taxonomy): domain Eukaryota; kingdom Metazoa; phylum Chordata; class Mammalia; order Chiroptera; family Phyllostomidae; genus Macrotus; species Macrotus californicus. The sequence continues at coordinate 90,726 of VMDR010000950.1, forward strand.
CATCACTGAATTGAAAGCTCCCATTCCTTCTCTGGTTGCTGCGGAGATTGGGACTGTTAGTTGAGTCACAGCAGAACAGGGTGAGCCCCCTGCTCCGACTGTGGACGCGTTAAGTTATCCTCGCACGGGACGCAAACCCACTTGTTAGTTCCCACGTGGGAGCTGGACTCGTGCGCCCTGTACCCTCAGTCCTCAGAGGAGTGCTTCTCACAGAGGCTCAGAGATGAAACGCGACCTGAGGACGAACATCACATGCTCCCCGGTCCTCGCGTTCCTGCCCCTTTCAATTACTTGCATGTGACTTGATTGTCTGTCCTCACCATTGTGGGAGCCACTGGCTGGAGGGCCTTCCCCTGGCCATCACTCCTCTTTAGACTGTGGGGTCCCAAACCAGGGTCAGCCCATCAGCAGCTGTTTCACACTCACGGTCCTGGTTGAAAATACTCTGCCCTTTTACCCCACAGACCCCGTTAGCTCCGACCAGGTCTCTGGATGTAACTGTGGGGCGCCCTTAAACTGCACTTACCCGAGGAATAGACAAACAAACAAACAAACAATATTTTAGATTTGTTCTTTAACATCCCACCCTACTGACTTTTTGGAGGCACAGAATTCCATTCAAAACTATTTCTGAATCCAGTTTGTAGTAGCCAGCGTGGTCCTTGCTCACTTTCCCCTTCTAAGGCAGCCACAGAGCTGATGAGCCAATCGCCGTGGCGATGTCCTCCTTGCCCTTTGAGATACTGGCTCTTCGCTAAAACCCACGTATCGTCAATTGCTCATGCCTTAATGCACAAAGATCACCTCTACTGCTTCTGGGTAAGTGAAGGAATAAATAATCCACCGAAGGACACTGTTTCTCTGTTCACTTCCCTCTATCTAATTACCCGTCAGCTACACCTCAATTCTGAATATCGATAGCCCACACTGAGTCCTTTTCTGCCAATGAGAAATCTGAGGCCAGATTTGGTATCACATCTTTCCTGAGTCTCAGAAAGAGGTTTTGCTACTGGTCTGAAGACTGTTTCCTCTTTCTAAAGATGTGGAAAGTGTCCCGCCAGCTGTCAAAGACAGGAGGCCCTCTCTGGATCCGATTCTCAGCAGCTGTCCAGGGTAGATCTTAACAGAAAGAAGAAACAATTCGGGAGAAGGAGAGAAACGTGGAATAAACCCTGTCAAATGGCTTTGCCACCAAGCGCACCACACCCTGAGGCCCTGAGGTCTTGTAGGTAAGAACAATGAAATGGAATTTCTGCTCGCCAGAGGATGTTCATCACGATAAAAACCCTTAGCTCAATTTATCCTCCCCCAAAGCCTCTCTAAATTCTAGGAAGGCTCAAGACAAAGTTAATTAAATGTTGAAATAATACAATGCAAAGCTCAGACTCCTTCTGGATCAAGGTAATAATAATCTAGACTGACATTTGCTTTGGGATATTGGTGCATTTTATGATCCATCAGGGTCCGTTGTATACTCTATGTATAATACATATACATGTCTTTTTTTCAGAACTGGGAGCATAATTTTATTTTAAATAATCATGAGGTTTATTTATTTATATGATGTGGAACAGTTTGGTCAAAAATGCAACCTCCCCTGTTGCAATAATGTAGCCATTGGACAATTTATGATACTGGTGTCCAAAAACGCCTGACCAACATTTCTCCCAGTTTAAAAAGAAGACATTAACAACGCATCTCCATCTCTGATGGAAAGAATGGATAAGAGGCTATTTAAAATTTGTCCAAATAGCTTCAACACATATCAAGAGAGATCAGTGAATCCTTTGGAAACAATTTAGATTTAGCAGCTTAAATTAGTTCTATTTATCATATTTTTCATGCCATCACGCCATGAATTCATAATGGCAACAAATAAATGTATGAGTTATTCAAAAGGCTTTTCAGTTAAGTCTGAAGGGCGTTGCATTTACGTTTTCAGTGGTCCAGGGCTAGGGCTAGGGTTGGGGTTTTCAACATTGTAACTCTCACAGACTGGCCACGCCCCAGCACGGGTTTACCTTAGACACGAGGCTGGCCCTGTATGCAGCCAGGGCCTTCAGGTACTCCTTTTTGGCAGCTTCCGTTTTCCTTTTATACACCTGTTGAAAGACCAGAATTAACTCCACCAGTCCTGAACCACAAGACAACTGTTGTATGACACAGGTCACAAAGTAACTCACGTAATTCACATAAAATGCTGGTCTCTGGGGCTTTGATAAATGTAAACACACACTCACACACACCACAACAAAACCCAGCCCCCCTCCCTGGAGCACAAATCTGATGTTTACTGTGGCAAATGAGAAAAAGCTTTCAGGTGGTCAGGTTGTCGCAGGGATTCCTAGAGACTAATAGCCAAAGGCCTCACGCATCGGAAGCGAATTAAGGTATCAAGAAGAACACACTCTGCAGCAAGTGGTTGAAATGATAGACAGTAACAAGTTTCTCCATCAATGTCTTCTTCCCCCCACACACGTTTATAAATTGTATCAAGTCATAGAAGCGAAACACCACCAGCAGGCAGAGTGTGTGAAGACAGAATATGCGGAGGCCTTCCGGACCTTGGTTTCCTTTTGCAGAGAAGAACTGTCATAAATAGTACAACACGGGGGACCGCCATTAGCGAGACCCGTGAGTTACATAAACACCCCCCAGTGTGCTACACAAAGAGGCTTCTTTTTCTGACAATGACCTGATGGCTGGGTGCTGGACCAAAGCACAACTGTCTTCCCCTCCGGAGTTTAAAATTAGATGTAGCAGTTAGTCAGACCCTTAGGATTACATGTCTGGGGTGGAAAATCAGGCAGCAATTCAGCTCACTGCCAATAGACAGGCAAATTCTACATTCCCACCATCCCAACAAAGCCAGCTGGTAAACCTGACTTCAAGATTTGTACAAAAAAAAGAAGGATTTTCCACTCTCCGAACCTGAGGCAAGTATTCTATGTTCTTCCTAATAGAAGTCTATGCTGCTGCAGCTATGAAGACTTAGCTCCTATTAATAGTCATTGGACTTTCGTGCCAGGAGCCAAGGGAGACTGACTCCAAAGGGAGTCATTTCTTCTGCACGGTGTGGGGGAGTGCTCGGGGAAGGAGAAGAGACGGGGCCCCGAGGAAGAGTCTCCCACCAGCATGGCTAATCTCTGAATGCCTCTCACACTGCCGAGCTGTCAAATGAACCTGGAATAAAATTTCAAATGCCCGGGGAAAATAATGAGACACGCAGAGGTGGCTTCAAAGTTTGGAAACCCACCAGGACAGCACGAGAGTTCAGAGAGATGATCAAAGGAAAGGCAGGCGGGACGGACGGTCCACATTGCTTTATAGGGCCCTTTTTGAACAAAGAGGGAAAATACTCCATATTGTTTCAAATGAAGAGATGATCATCAAAAGTTTATGTTTGCAGGGGGCTGCTTGGGTTTCCTCCAACTCTCCTCTGAATGGGTTCGGAACATGCACCCTCATGGGGACTGAGAAGTCCGTGTAACTGGCCAGTGGTCTGGGTTCATTCACCTGTATTTGTGTGTGTGTGTGTGTGAACTCCACAGCTTGGGAAGGCTCTTGTGGGAAGTGGTCATATCAAGTGAATGAACTCACTCAGAAAAGACAGAAGGATCGCTCTGGCGACCTTTTAGTATTGTGGCCACGACGGAGCTTGGCCTTACCTGCTTTTGCTCCTCTCCAAGGCTGTCCCACATGGACGCTACGATCTTTGAGACCTCTCCAAAGGTCGCATTGGGGTTTTGACCTTTAATTGCAGCCTGCGTGTCTCTGAAAAACAGGGCATATGCTGACACTGGCTTCTGAGGCTCGTTGGGGTCTTTCTTTTTCTTTTTCTTGGGGGTCTTGGGCTTCTTGCCAGAATCTGGGGCAGCTCTTTTCTCTCCAATGGCCTGCAAAGCATGAAAAACATTCACCGCCTGGAATGTATTTGTGGAGAAGACAGCAAGACTTACTCAGGTCCGTGATTATTCTTTTAAGGTCATCAACAGATGAATCACCACCCAGGGTGGGGGAGGGGTGAATTTGCTTAGAGTTGACTGGACAGCAGAGATTAGCATTTAGAACATTGATTAATGAGATCCAGAAGTATCTTCAATACATTTACAACATATGCTCTAAATAGCAATTATGAGTAATGAAAAGCAGAAGACTCCATACCAGGTGATGTCATATACTCTCTCCCTCCCTTCCTCCCTCTCTCTCTCTCTCTCTCTCTCTCACACACACACACACACACACACGCTAGGCTATACAAGTATACATAAACAAAAGAGTTTACATTTTCAAGGGTTTTAGAAGTAAACCTAAATAATATTCAGGATGTTGATTATATTCAGATATGGTCCCTTGCCACAGTCATGTGCCATATGTACAACGGGTCTGAAATGATCTTTTTGAGTCTTATTTTTTATTTTACCAGAATGTTATTTTGCTCAAGGGTCTCCAGAAACTCAAGTGGAAATTAGCTACAATCCCTAAGCTTGCACAATAGGGTAAAATTATCTTTATTTTCCAAAACAATAACTTCCTAAAGAATAGGACACATCAGGAAATGTAAAAAATGTCAAAACTCCTCTAACTGAAGACAGAAAAAAAAAATCGGCCCTCTTCATAAAATTAAGAACCTGTAATAGGGCAACAGCTGATCTTAAACTCACCAAGACTGAAAAGGAGACCAAAAAGACTTTTATTATATATGGTAAACAAGCCAGCCAGGAGTATACTGCCATGCAGGTGCCTCCACACAGTCACAACAAGGGCTCTGTGAGAGCAAAACCACAGAGCCCCGGCTGCTGTGGCTCAGTGGATGGAGCGCTGCCCTGCAAACCAAAGGGTCGCTGGTTCGATTCCCAGTCAGGACACATGCCTGGGTTGTGGGCCAGGTCTCCAGGTGGGGGCGCATGAAAGGAACCTCACACTGATGTTTCTCTCCCTCTCTCTAAAAATAAATAAGTAAAGTTACTTTAAAACAAGAAAGTAAAATTTTTTAAAAAACATAGAAATGATAGGGGTACAGCCCTCTAACCCCTATAAACCGCTGACCTCCAGATTCATCTGCTACCACCACCTCGTTTCAAAGATTATACACGTATCAGAGGAGCAGGAGAAATGACTTATCAACCTGGTTTCATCGCCTGGATTGTAATACGACTGTACTGAAGGTAATTTTGCAACTAACTTCACCCAGAACACTGAAATGTTTGACAAAATCAGTCTTCAGTCGGCCTTAAGCAAGAGCAACAGAGACAGATTCAAGCTACTAACAGATTGGTTTTTAATGCCTTTGATTCTTAAATCCTACTTCAAATTTTCTAAGAGTATCATTACTTTCTGAATGAGGGACATTTGGAGCTTAATCCAATTACTAAAATTCTTGGGGAGGGACTGGGTAAGTAATGTGTCCTCTGAGAGCGTGGACCCCTCAAGGTGTGGGAAATTGCTAGTCTACTTCTGGGTGGACTTCCTGTGTCCGCACCCCTTGAGTGGTAACAACATCCATACCTCATGAAGCGGGGGCCAAAAAACCCGGAATTATCTTCTGTGTAGTGCAGGCTTCCCTCGCTAAGTGAGTGCTCTAGGGACCCATCTGTATCAGGGCACCAGCTGGCATTGTTGTGAGAGGCTGTGTTCAGCTTCCATGCAAGTTTTTCAAGACTCTTTCAACACATGTGCCCATTTCAGGACGGGTGATTTACAAGCGCACCTGCCCACACCACGCTGAGTGTTCAGTAGTTTTTGACCCAAAACAGCACGATCTTCGTGCCCCACACTCCCTATTCACCCCATTTCTCCTCAAATGACTTTTTTTTTTGTTTCCCCAGATGGAAAAAGTCCTCAGAGAGAAACATTTTGCCCATATGGAAGAGGTGAAACAAAAAACAGTGGAAGCACTAAAAGGGATCAAATTCAATGAGTTCAAACACTGTTTTGAGCAGTGGAAAAAATGTCTTGAGAAATGTATGGCATCAGATGGGGAGGACTTTGAAGGTGACTGAAGCTTAATCGTGTAAGAATAAATACACAATCTTTTATAAATAAATTCTGGGGTTTTGTGGGTTCCCCCTCGTACATAACTACTTCACGTACTTCAGATGGCGGAAAGCCATCATTCACCTCTCCCCTAAAATGCCATCTGTGGAAACTCACACAATTCAGTAAAATGTTATAGCCCTCGCGGTTCTCAGAATAAGTGAGACTTGTCTGACTCTAGTTAATGCATCTGAACTTGCAAAGGAGGCAGATGCCTTTTAGACAGAGCTTCAGATGAAGCCAAGTTTTCCTTCAATGAAAATATATGACTTGAGCCACAAGATAAAAATATATACACAGATTTTTCTGATTGAGTCAAACATCTCTATTATTTTCCTGGAAAAAAAAATGTGGCACTATTTGCCCCAAGAACAACACTCTGACCAATGGCAAGATGAGAGTAATTTCCAGGGCGGCTTTTTCCAAATAAGACGAGTTGGACTTCATTCTCTGTAAAACGACATTCAAATATTGACAACTTTTACTGTCTTTCTTGGATAAACTTGACTTGCCCTAATCGTCATTACCTTTTAAGAACAAACCAGAAGTGAAGAATCTCACTGTTAAAATCAAAGCTCAGAATTAATTCTCCTAAAGAAACTTTTCTGTAGTTGGCTCAAAAGGGTGGGGAAAGGTGAAGAAATAGCTTGCCCCCAAAGAGATATCATCAAGGGCGAAGTGAATCTTCCCTTCTCAGCTAAGCGGCTACAGGGATAAACTGGGTTCCTTGTCTTTACATAAACCCCAGACCCTCGCTTAAAACAGAGCAAGCTTAGGAGTCACCGAAAAATTTCTCTGGAGACCAGACAATTTCAGACTGGCACCGAGGTAAGTACGAAAGCCCGTGGAAATGTGAGTGACATGAAAGGTGTCCCTTTGAACTGCGTAACGACCGTTTGTAACTTAGCTGTGCCTTGACACCCCCTGAGTTTCTTCCATCACTATTTTTGACTGACCTCACTCGGGTCCTCGGGTGAGCAGGGACTATCAGGGTATTTGCCTGCCCTGGGTCCAACGGGGAGCTAAGTGGATGTGACGCACCAGCAAACCCGCCCTGAAATCCCTATGACCTGACTCCCCCCGCCCCCTCCTCTTTTCATCCTCTGGGGCTTCTCCAGCTTCTCTTCTTCCATTGACTCCTTAAAAACAAATGATGCTCGGGGTTCTGGCCTTGGCTTTTTCCTTGGACACTCGGAGAAATTCCGATTATTTCCAAGTCTTCACGCTTATGTGCTCCTGGTCCCAAGTCTATAGTCCCCCTTACAATGAACTGAGTTCTCCACTCAAACACAGGCATCTCAAACTCAGCCTGTGCCAACTGTCACCTTCCCAATGGGGAAAAAACTAACGTTCCTGTGTTTCTGGGGGGATCCTCTCATTCACTGACATTCATGTCGGCTCTCAAACTAAAGCCCAGTTTATCTTCTATTCCCTTCCAGCTCCAGCGGGTCGCCGGACCCTGCTGATTCTCCCTCTTGAACATCTCCCTAATCTGGCAGCTGCTGTCCACGCCCTCCTTTGCCAAAGTGAAACACTTCATAAAACTGTCTTCTCAGCGGTTTCCTGGTCTCAGGTCCCTCCCCCTGTAATGCATTCTATAGCTGGCCAAAGTTACCTTTCTAAAGCGTGGGTTTGCTTTGGCCATCCCCTCATGCAAGTAACTAATCAGCTCTCAACCACCAATGGGAGCAGGGCCAGCGCATTTCAGCCATTTCTTTCCGCAGCTCCTCTCTTTCCTCCCCAATATCAAACTGTTCACGATACCCATAAATTCGACTGTACTTCCAGCACTCCGTCTACCAGGATGCCGGCCTCTCTCTTCTGCCTCACAAACTTTCACGCATCCTCTTAGACCTAACTCGAACATCACCTCCTCGACAAAGTCGTGCCCAGATTGCTCTCCTAAACAGAATGTCAGGACGGCAGATACATCGATGACACCACTCAACGACCGCAGCTCCTTGTCACCCTAGTGGGGAGCCACGTCAGTAATGACTCTCGTCTAAGTCTTTACATCACCAGAACCAAGTACAACACCGCACACAGTAGGTGTACAACACATAATGAACGAACAAGGAACGAGCAACTGTGGACCTAGAATAAGTGACTTCAACAAAACAGAATGCTTTTCTAGGCATTCAGAAAAGTCATGCCTGCAACTAAGTTTGTGTTTCGAAATATGTATATTTAAATAATATACGCTTTTCCACGCCAAAAGCAAAGGTGCAAGGCAGGACTTAATCGGCGGCAAACATCATCGAAGGTGCAAGGCTGTCGAATGGGGCGGCCATTCAGCCAGCTAACCAGATAAGACCCCTCCACGTGGCCATTAACTGAGACCCAGGGCGTGTGTGGAATTCAGGTAGACTGCACGCCCTCCCTCCAGCACATTCAGAAAATCAGGCCTACCAGAATTGAGTGTCTTGCTCAATGCCTTACACCCAGCAGAAAAGCCAGATCTCCCCATTTCTGGGTGAATACACATCACACAGAAAATAAGCAGAAGAGTGAACTAGTCATCATAAATTGAAATGCTACTCCAAATCCATGAAGAGAAAGAAGATGCAACCATGAATGAAGGTCAAAGACATGAGCATGGGGTGGTCCCAAAGTCTCTGGATGGTTCCATCCTCAGCAGCGAACTTACTCTGCTAGATTCATCACCGTCCTCTTCGTTGATGGAGCTGGAAGGGGAGGGCGTCGCCGATTTGCTCGCTGGAGGCGAAGGAGACGTGTGGGGCAAACTGGCTCCTCCCAAGTTCAACCCCAGCTGGGCACTGAGCTGAGACTGGTTGATGGTGGTGAGCTGGGCAGGAGGCATGATCCCAGAGCGGGCAGCGTCGGTCATGTGGACGATGGACCGCATGATCAAGGAGGGGTCCTGGCGGTACTGGGACACCTGCGTGTGGCCCTGGTCCTGAAAAGGCAAAAGCAGCAGAGGACACTCCTTTAGGTTCCCCACGTGTCAGGGAATGAAATGGGTGAAAGGCGGCAAAAGGTGCCGACTTCCAGTCATAAAATGAGGAGGCCAGTGGGGTGTGAGGTGCAGCTCAGGGACTATGGGACCCACACCGCAGTGCACGAGTGACCGGTGCTGGGAGAGCGGACCTTACAAAGACCCATCACAGAGAAAAGCGTGTAACCATGTACGGTTGCAGTGACTCCTTTACGTATTATCCAGTGACTCACGGGGACAATCATTTTCTGTATGTGCAAACATCGGAGCATTATGGTGCACACCTGAAGCTATTAACAATGATCTGTCAATTATACCTCCATTAAAATAAATCGATGACGTTCTAACATTCAGTCCCTCAGACAGATTTAACCTGTTGCGATTTTGACATGCCTGACCTATCCCAGGATCACAATCTCTATTAATTTATTAACAATAAGAACTCATGCCAAAAGGTGAAAGGTCAAAATCACATACCCCAATTATCCAGCCTAGTCTATTTCACTATAGAAGTATCCCTGGCTGACTTTCAGAAAATAACTTAAAAAGACTATTATTAGCAAAGGAAAGAGACACTTTCCACTCTTGCTTCTGATCGAGGAAACCGATGACAAGGGAGGTGGTGAAGCAAGCAGAGGCCCATCCCTCGGGCTCACCGGCCGGCCTGCCGTGCTCCGAACACACAGTGCTGCTTGTGACCCAGCTCTGTGAGGGGGAGGCCCATGCTCTATCGTACCCTTCCCAGGAGGCCTCTGCCGTGGGCTGGGCAGCCACACAGCGTCCACTGTTGGCTTTGGGGCACCCTCTCTGCTAGCCCCTCTGTGGGGACCCAGAGGGTCCCTCCCATTCTGCATTATAATATGCACGGCACCAGAAGTTGTTCAACATCTTTAGGATAGGACAGCCCTGTTTTTCATCTTAAACTTGCTTTGTTTTTTTTGTTGTTGTTCAACGCACCATGATTGAATGTACTAATGGAGTTTTAGAAATATGTATAGAGAGGCCCTGGCTGGTGTGGCTCAGTGGATTCAGTGCTGGCCTGCAAACCAAAGGGTCACCGCGTCGATTCCCAGTCAGGGCGCATGCCTGGGTTGTGGGCCAGGTCCCCAGTGGGGGAGGGTGTGAGAGGCAACCACACAAGGATGTTTCTCTCCCTCTCTTCTCCTGACTAAAATAAATAAATAAGTAAAATCTTTTTAAAAAGAAATATGCGAAAAGAGGAGGCCGGATCATCAGACTTCACTTCTTGGAAAGTTACTGCCTTCTGTTTCTGGCAGCCGTCTGAAAGTCTTTAGAGTTCCTGTTTCTTTTTTGCTTTTTTAATTTCAAAGAATCAAAAACTGAAGACATGCTTTTCAAATGACTTACTTTACGGCTTGTCATTTAAAGGGAGTCTGTGATTGTACTGAAACCAAATTCTCCTGACTCACAGTGACCCAGAATCTAATTTTATACGCAAGCCTATGGGTTCCTAACCGGTCCTCTTCTGAGTCTCTCTGAAAAGGCTGGGTTTTGCCCTTTAAAGAAACAGATGAATTGTAAGTAACTAAGTTGGGACATTTGGTTTTGTGATACTGAGCACATAAATGTCACTAAATAAAAACCCATAGCTGTCAACAGGAAACTAGTTGAATAATTATGATCTGCCACACTACAAAGTATCAGGAAGCTGTTTAAAATAATGAGTTAGATTTTCATGTACTGACCTAGAGCAGGGTTTCTCAGTCTTGACTCTTAACATATTGGACCAGAGCTGTCTTGGTCATGAGGGCTGTCCTTTGCATCTAGGCCTTTTGTAGGAAACCTGGCCTCTACCTTCCTGATAGCAACTTCTCTCTCTCTCCCCTCCAGTCATGAAAATAGTGCTACCCCCGTCCAAGGCGGGGCAGAATGATAGCCCAGAGATACTAACTCAAACGGGCAAGTTGCAACATGTTTAGAGTACAGACCCTCTTTGTTTAAAAAGGAAAAAAGTATGCATCCAAACTCTTAGCAGTGGACACATTATAAGGAGCAGGGCTGGAGGAGGAAGGGAGGGGGGAGGCTAACAAAGCAAAACACTTAAACTAAAAGACCTTCATCTGGAAAATCTAAAAAGGAAACCTATAAGTAGTTACAACAGTCTGTAGCTAATGGCTAGGGTTGAAGAGTAAAAACATACATGTCCCATTTCTTAGTAATTTCTGAGTTTTCAATGTCCTGTGGAACCCTAGAGAAATATGTCACCTGTACCAGAACGGTCCCCCCTCTCCGGGACTCACCGACAACACTCTCTGCTGCCGTTCTTAAAGTATTACATTCCACCGGCGTGCGTCCCACCGCAGACTCGTCTGGCAAAAGTGGATTTTCCGTCCTCGGCTTGCCCTAATTCTCTGTTAGCATTCTACCACACCTTTAGCTGCTTCTCCTCAAGACACGTGGGCGGCCTGTCCGCTCGGCCGCGTTCTTTTCGGGTCCCCCCTTTGCTTGCCGACGTCACTTCTCTCCCCAAGCCCTGGGTGGGCCTCAAGCTACCTCTTTCTTACTTTTTGCTCTCCATATCCATCTCGCAAAGTGCTTTATAAAAGTCCATCAGACTTTTAAAAATCTAAGTGTTTTAAAATAGCTCCAATCTCCAGAGTGCATGTAACATAGGTGTTTTAGTTCTGACTATATGTTAACTGGTGAACGGGCCTGGCCGCACCATACGAAACTACGATTTACACAGTGTTCTCATTAGTAGAGGAGCACCTTGTTCTCTTGACCCTAATGCCCAGGAAACCCGGCACACACAGATGCCTGATTAGCTCATCCCACACCCAGAGTGCTTCAGCTGGATCCCACAGTCAAACAGGTCAAGAAGGGAGCGTTCCCGGCTTCACCAATGCTTCCTGAATTTCACCTGCAATTTATGTCTTTACCAAGGACCCAGCTGTCTGCGAAATGCTGCGGACAAACAGCCAGGGCTCACTGAACTAAAAAGAAAACACTTACTGGGTGTTACTATGTGCCAGGGTTTGCACTAAGCCTAACATGCATGTTCTAAGAGACTGCTCTAAAAAGCCTCCAGAACTGGATGCTGTTAAACCCATTCTTAGATCAGAGTGGTTCTCCCCGCCTCAGAGCTAGGGATGCTCGATGGAGAAACTGCTCCAGGGAGCCGCCACGGTGCCCTGTGGTGGAGGGAAAGAGAGATGGCGGATCTGCGGGCCCTCCACTGCCATCATCTCCCTTTAATGAGAGTTCACAGTTTTCACTTGCCTTATAAATTGAGAGTCCTCATAACAAATCACTAAAAAAAAAAAATAGGGTTCTCCTACAGTGGAGACAGAGTGAAAATCACCCCCCGACAATCCTCTTTGGCTACCCCTTTGGCGGTGAGCCAAGGCCTTGCCAGAATGTCACAGGAGCCACCTACATAGTTTTCAAATCCAGAAAACAAGCTGGCCCTGCCTTTCTCGTCACTGAGTCACTGAGGGCCTGTGACATAGTTTCAAGGAACCTCTGAACCACATAATCGATGCATCAAATGCATACAGACTGGCTAGTGTTCATCATGGTCCATGGTTATCTGATAATAACTTCCTATGTCTGAAGATTACAAGATAAGAAGATTAATGGGGAAAATGTCTCTTCAAAGATTCAAGTTCCTTGAAGGATAACCGATTATTCCCAATAGCCTTGGGGAATTTGGTAGTCCTTAACAGAGCCAATCATTTTCCATAAAAAAGTAACCTTTTAGACATGTCTCCTTTGATCTTAGGATTCCCAGTTGAAAAGAGAAAAGATGTCAGCTCTGTTTAAAGATATTTATTGTGCACCTACTATGTACCAGGCAACAGGACTCAATACATCCATGCTCTTATCTTTGAAAATTACCTTGTCATTCTTTTAACATCACTCCAATTAAACACAGTTTAGAATGGACTAATACATTTACTCTGATGACGTGAAGTCAAGAGTAACTCATACACACTCCTTCGAAATAACTCATGATTTCTTCTACTAGTAATCACACAATAAGGAAATGTGCACCATAGGTTCATTCGTTCTTAAGATATAACCTAAGAAACATAATGCCTGTTTGTAAATCATTACCTCTTGGTTATTAAAATTAGATCTTGAAATATTGCCAACGATCACTGAAAGGCAAAGACACTAGTGAATTACTAAGAGGTTGCCGCCATCCCATCCGAAAACCAGAGTTGGCCGCTGGTAGCTTTCCTGAAGCTTACCAGTTACGCTTCATACGGAGGGTTCAGGTGCCTCGTTTTCTAAATTGTCCACCACTTGGGAAAACCCCCTCCTCTCTTCCTCGTCTTGCTCTGCCCTCTAACTGATGACATCAGGGAAGAGTTTCTCAATGGACACAGTACTGACGTTTCGGTCTGGAGGATTCTTTGTTGGGGGAGGGGCTTTGTAAGCACCCCCGGCCTCTACCTGCCAGATGCCAGGAGCCTCCCCTCCTGCATCAGGTTGTGACAACCACACTGTGTGCTGACAGTGGCAAGTGTCTCCTGGGGTGGGGGGAACTTCCCCTTGTTCACGAACTAGTTCACTGGACAAACGAAAAGGAAACCATCTTGCAGAGGGAGGAGGGGTTGAGGAGGGAAGGACATGCCCAAAGCCTATATCTTGTCTGCATGAATGGAAAACATGTGCATGAACAAGATTCAAATTGTGACAAATACTGTGAAGAAAATAAAAAGGTGATTCAAAAATAGGTATGAAGGTCTCTCAGAGATGACATTTGAGCTGCTATCTAAAGGATGAGGAGGGGGCCAATCGTGAGAGGAGGGGCTAACCGTGAGAGGAGGAGGGGCCAACCATGAGAGGAGGAGGGGTGAGCTCCAGGCGGAGGGAACAGCATGCGCCAAGTCTGAGGTGGGAGAAATGGAAGGGGGCCGGTGCTGGGAGCAGGGTAGGCAAGGTGAAGAGTGAAAGGCAGTGGTGTTGGAGAGGTGGGAATGGGCCAGATCACACATGGTAGGGAAGTCAGGGGGTGCTTCCCCACGGAGGTGACCCACAGAGCTAAGGTGTAAAGGGACAGTGGAAGCTAACAAAGCCAGAAAAGAGGGAAGAGCCCCCGAGGCAGAGAAGAACATGTAGGAAGGCCCAGAAATAAGGAAGCACATCCTGGGTAATAAATCAGAGGCCAGTGCTACAGGGCCCCACAAAGCAAGCCTGGCTATGACGCTGGATAGACAAGTAATGACCATCCAGGGACGGGTCCTGCAGCCTGTCCAAGAAAGTCTGGATTTCATTCAGTGTTGAAGGGTGCCTCTGAAGGCTGAAAGGCTTGGTCTCTCTATCCACTGTCCTGCGATTACTCACTCCAATAAACACTGACCAGAACTCATGGGCAACCCATCTAAATCGATGGTACACAATTGGATTTATATATAAATAATATATATGCAAATGTAAACATAAGTACATAGCCTAACATCTCAACCTATGTTTTGAAGAGCACCCAAGGATTAATATTTGCAATCAGAGAAGGTCATCAGCATGGGAAGGTCATGCACTCCTAATAAAAAGTGCATTCATTGCCTTCTATTCAGCTACAAGTACAATTCGACAAGGTCCTAATGGTTTGGGCATTGCTTGGTGGGGGGTGTGTTCAGCTGAGGCTTGCTTCTCTCTCACCTGATAAAAGAGACTCTCTCTCTCTCTCTCTTTCTCTTTTTTAAAACAGGAAACCAAAGGATGGATACCTCTGATAGTGGTCCTTCATTTTCTTAAATCGCCCCAAACCCAGACTATTACTGATCATCAATCATGTGAGTGAACTGTTCAAGTCGGAATCATTCTATATTCAAAAGGAAACTTTAGATCACTAGCATAAATAAAAAACTGGGGTCACCAGTGATCGATGGGAGGTCAAACAAATATCGAGGGGAAAAAATAATGCCATTAAATACGAGGCCCTGCCCTAGGCTCTGGGCTGGGGTTTTGCTTTGTCTTATTTAAAAAGAGTAAAAGAGGGGTGTGAAGGCCTTATCAGCCCCGCACTGAGGCTTCCTCCTTGACGTCATCAAGGCTGAAAGAGAAAGGAAAGATGAAAACAGGCCTTACGGTGTCAATCACGGTGGTACCATCGCATCCACACTTTGTCTGAGATGTGGGGAGCCTGGGGGTGAGGAGGGGAATGGGCACAGTTTGCTCCTGTTTCCTAAACCAAGAAAATCCAGCCTCCTGTGTATAGTCAAATCTTTCTCACTTACCCTTTCAGGCCGCCGCCTCCATGTAGTCCTTCCTCCCACCACTGGCACCCCCTGTGTTTCCTGCAAGATACAGGCTCTCAAATCTACTTTTTTTAATTTTAAATATCACCCATTATTATTCTATATTACCTATTTTTGCTCATTACAATGGTGCTTACTTACTTCCGTCTGGGTTGATTTTATCATAACAAAATGTTTAAAATCTAATACACAAATGTGTTTGAATGTACGATCCACATACTTTTACAAATAAATGTTAGGTTTTCATAATAGAAGATAATATCTAATTAAGAAGCAAATAAACACATTGGAGTGTGACTAAATACATTTACGCTGTGGTAGTTTTTAAATCAATACTTCTCGAGAAGTGAAGTAATTAGACAATTATCAGTAAAAATAAAATGCTTCATGTTAGTTAATAAATACCAGAGGACTACAAATATGAAAGCCAGTAATTTTATGCTCAATTATTTAGTTCTGTCCAATAGCAACGTTAAAATTCTATTTCCAAATTAACAACAATCAATAGGTACGCAAAAGTACTGTGTTCCTAACCCCAACAGACCTTGAAACAAATAGGTGTGCAAACACGTGCCCATGACAATTACAGACCTACACACCACAAAGTGCGCCTTCCTCAAAATATCTGCACTGAAATAGATCATTTTTACTTAATAACTACTCTCAGGGTGATAATCAAGCATACCTGCACACAGACGTTTTACGCAACACAGTCTTCCCCAAAGCTAATTAATA
This sequence comes from Macrotus californicus, assembly GCA_007922815.1. Lineage (NCBI taxonomy): Eukaryota > Metazoa > Chordata > Mammalia > Chiroptera > Phyllostomidae > Macrotus > Macrotus californicus. The sequence goes on from VMDR010000950.1 coordinate 106,680, forward strand.
GTTCCTTAGCACAATAAAATTGTCAAGAGTTTATCATAAAACCCTGAATGGTATTTTACTCCTACACCCCGTAACTCCTTTGCTTTAACAAGAAGCCAGCTCCATGCTTATTATTTTATTTGGTCCTAAATTAAAATTTCATAAAGAGGAATTCCATTTTTACAGCTGTTTATACTTGCAAGGCCTGCCCCTCAGGTTTTATTCAGCGGTCAAGGTGCGCTCTTCATAACAAATTAAGCGTTCTTTTCACTGCCCTTGCACTCATTCATGTATTCAACCAATAAAATATTTATTGAGAACCCAGTGTGTTCCAGCCCAGGCACTCTTCCAGGCCCAAGGACGACAGTGGCCGGCGAGGTAGGTGAGGGACAGGGCAGGCAAAGGGGACCACTCTGCAAGGTGACAAGTGCTGTGAACCAAAGAAAACGGGGCGAAGGTGCGGAGAGTGACTCTCATCCCTCTGAAGAAACGTTTGATCCACCATGCCAGTTTTATTCGGGAATCTGAGTGACGTCAAATGGTGTCTCTCCTGTCCCTGCACCGCTGGGAAGCGCAGGCGATACTACAGGACCGTACGTAATGGTAGACAACTAACTGTAGGCTGCGTGGTAAAAATGAGGCACAGGGAAATAAATCAACGTGTAACTTCCCAACAGCCCCTGTCCTTGAATGTTGTACATCAAGCAAGTCATCACGTGTCACTTCACAACAGCTAATTGGGTTTCGGAGGACTCTGGAGCACACCCACCCCCCACCCCCAACAGATAGCCCTAAAGTTAACTCAGCCTTAAAGACAGACTCATGTGTTCAGGGTCAGCAGGGTCTCCAAGAATGGAGAATATTTATTTTAAGCTATACACAGTAGAAGGTTATTTGCGCTACAGCCGAAGAAGAAAGGTAGCTTGTGCCCTGGCCAAGTGGTTCAGTTGGTTGGAGCATCATCCTGTACACCCCAATGTTACGGGTTTGATTCCCAGACATGGCAGTACCTGGGGGGTGGAGTGGGCAGCAACCACTGAATGTCTTTCTCTCAAATCAATAAACATATCCTCAGGTAAGGATTTTTTTTTCTTTAAAAGGTACCTTGTACAAATGTCTGTGGCCTGGGCTTCTAAAGGAGTCATCAGATTCTATGACTTTTTGTAGTACGTGAAAGAGACACTGGTAATCAAGAAAACAATTTTAGGCCCTGGCCGAATAGCTCAGTTGGTTAGAGCATCATCCTGACATGCCAAGGTTGCAGGTTCAATCCCCAGTCATGGCCCATCCAAGAATCACCAATGAAAGCATAAATAAGTGGAGCAACATATCATTGTGTCTGTCTGTCTGCCTGTCTCTCCTCCTTCCTCTCTCTAAAATCAATCAATAAATTTTAGAAATATTTTTCAAATTAAAAAAGTTGCATGCACAGTATAATCAGTCTCTAATTATTAGAAACAATATATAGCACTTAGTAGGTACTCAGTAAATATCTGCTGAAAGTTAACAGTTTTTCAATTTTAAAATTTAGGCTTTGAACAGATAAGTCCTAGTCCATTCAAGGTGAGTTTTTTCCTTATGTAAGTCATGCCTTTTCTACTGGTCACTTATAATGAAACTATTTTGATTATAACTTGACCCAAAATAAACATCACTGCATGAGAAACTGGCGGTGCCCGCAGTGGCTAAGGAGTCACTCCACGGGAGTTCGTTCTGCGGACTGATGACGGCGGCGAACATGTTCATAATAATAAGGGCTTGTTTTAATAGAACGTTCCACGCATTAAACACATTAATGACCCATGAAATAACTGTTTTATCTGTAACACATTAAGCGACATTACTAAAACAAGGTATTAATTGAAAGTCTGCTACTTCTCTTAAAGCAACATTTTTAGTATAAAAATGGCATGCTAGTCATTTTGTCAAAACAAAAAGAATGTGCCTTCAAAATTAGAGCCACACCAAGTGATTTGATGAAAAACAAAAATTTCTAACCCACGCTTGATATTTTAGATGCTTTATTTTTATATATTTCTATTTTCTTCTGATCATCACAAATGATAATGTGTTTAGATTACAACTTAACTCTGAATGTTTTAAAAGCTTAGAGTTCTCCCCTTTGCATACTTATCTTCCGTGGGACTTTCCTCTCTCTTTTCCTCTTTACTTAGCAGGTACAAAGATGACCATGCTCGACTATACCTCCCTCCCATCTTTTTCAATTTTCTAATACTGCGTTTGATATTACGAGAGCAGCAGAGTAGCCTTTTCTATGCACGCCAGCTCTCACAATTAAATCCCCAACGGTATCACACAGGAAGGAAGTCAGTCTCCTAAACACAACCTACAATATATGAAGAAAAAGTACGTGAATTATCAGTGTGTTTTATAAATTCTCTTTTGGGGGGCACACAAAATATCAGACTAGAGACAATCATTTTACTGTCTGCTTCTTGGCTATCAAAGAAAATTTTGAAATTCATCAAAGCTAACCTTCTGTTATGTACAACAGGCTAAGCCGAAAAGAATGTTAACAAGTTCAATTTTCATTCAATCAGCACTACTGCTCTCTGAAATGTTTCATTGCAGGAAAGAAATAAAAATAATCTATATGGTAATTATGAGGATGAATCCCCCAGTAACTTTCAGCTACACGAAAGGTCAGTTCTATTCAAGATATTTTATCAGTCCCCTGCACATACTCCTGTCCTGTCATTTTAAATCTGAACAGCATTTTATTTTCCCATTTACAGCTACCTGCAGAATTAAGTACTTAAGCCAAATAAGGGAAGAAAAAAAAAAAAAGAATGTTGAATGCTGGCAAAGGCTATAATAGCACAGAGATAAATCGTTCAGCTGCTCTCTCTCAAGCCTCTAGGGCTGTCGGTTTTTCTTCTCCTGGTGCACTGTGGGTATTCAAAACTTGTTCAACATGATTTCATTTCATTTCAGGCACTGCCTGAGAAAACTAAATTACAGAATCAATCATACAGAAGGTCAGAGTGAGACTTCATTACAAGTATTGCATGCTTGCATGAATATCTTTCATTTATGACTGACCCAATATGTCACAATAGCTGTCTAGTAAAAATAATCCACTTTCTGAAATTGATGTACTACTGATGTCAATGCTACTCAGCAGGCTGGGCAGATTACAGAGAGGTGTTTAAAAAAAAAAACAAAAAAGAACCTTTGGCGTGCTCGTTGTAGATTTTTCGGATTGCAATCTTTTGGAGATTACAGTAATTTCCAGATGATCCACTGAACTGACAATAGTGTACAGGGCTAAGGGATTTTTTTACCCAAGACAGACTGTTGATTTCTACGTGCCCACCACACACTGCTTTCAAATTCACGTATCCACGACAAGCAAAGGCAGGCTTCTCTTTTCAGTCCCAAATGCATCGACTTGCAGTTTTTCAACAAGTCGTTTTGGAAGACCGAAGTGTGATTTGCATATTTTGAAATACGAATGCTCATCATGTTTTGGACTCATTTCTTACAGTTTTGTCTTAATATTTTTCTTTTACTGTGTTTTGGTTTTTAAATTTGTATTGAATTTGGGGGGGCAACACTGATTAATAAAATTATATAGGTAAGATTCTATAATACATCATATGTATATCGTGTTCATCCCCCCCCAAAGTTTCCTTCCAGCACCTCTCTCCCCTTCACCCTCTTCTACCTGCCCCCCCCACACACACACACACTCCTCTTTCTTTCCCTCTGGTCGTCACTGTGCTGTTGTTGTCTGTGTCCAGGAGTTTCGTTGTTTTTTTCCTGCTTAATCCCTTCACCTTTTTCACCAAACCCCCCAGCCCCTCCCCGCCGACAGCTGTCAGTCTGCTGCTCTGTCTCTGTGAGTCCATTGCACTGGACTCGATTTAATCCCCCCTTTTGCTCCCGCTCTGTTTTTAAATATAATGGCATACATTTAAGGAAGATAAACATGTTGTGCTTGCTGCCAACAAAAACGCAGCTAATCAGCAATGTGACAAGCTGTCACTCTTCCTAAAGGAAAACCAAGAAAGCTCTGAAGAAAAGCTGGTTTTAATGCAACATAAACAAGCTGGCTTCTTGTACGTGACGGTCTTAACTCACCACCGCCATCCTCCACAGACAGCCACGTTCATTTGGATAATACAACTTCTTACTTGCAGAAGGTATGAAAGATCCCTGCACAGGGGGAAGCTGAATGCGTGAGGTATAAAGTATTATTTGTTATTTTTCTGGTGACCTTCCTGAGGGAAGTCTCGGAGGAGCTGCCGGGGTGCATTAGGATGGAGCCAGCCGACTCGGTACCCGGAGGGAGCTGGACGAGAACCTTGACACAGCCTATTTTTAACCAGGCCTCTGGCGATGCGGAATTCAAGTTTATAGGTGAACATGTCAAGTAGTACATAGAACAAAGTCAACGACACATTGTATTCATCATCATTCTGTCCTGGTACATTTTATTTTTCCCCACATTTGTGATTTAAAACCCCATGACATTTCTTCAAGGTGAAATTCGACTAGAATTCTCAACAAGATTAGTTTGTTTCAAGCCAAAATAAATATCATTCGGGTTCAGTAAAACTTTAGAAAGGCACCAGTAAACGTGATGGGGTCCAGGGGGGTATCCTCACAACAGCCTGCCCTTAGCTAATGTACTTATACTTTTAAAAATCAATGAGATAATTCAACTGCTGTAGTGATTAGTAATACGTTACAAAAGCAGCATTAAAAATTGAGTCCCCTCTCCTAATGCCAGTCCATGAAAGCATTGTTCTTGAAGTGTATATGAATATCATAATTATTTCATGATTCTATCTTCAGTTCTTTCCAATATAGTAAATTCAATTGACCATGAAATGAAATTTCATAGTCAAAATGCCTCCTTTACACTTTTTTATAGTGGCAATAACAGTTTTATAGCTTTAAGGGAAAGTAATTCATCAGATGTTTAATTTAAAGGCAGATTCTTATATTATTAATAAATATTTACCAATTTAATAAAGTACACATTTTAGCACACATTATAAGGTCTTTTAACTATTTCTGCAACATTAATGAGCCCAGCTGAGCATCTATGAATAGTGGTGAACCCTATAACTCTCTTGGTGACTAAACACCCTTTTTATTTTTATTCTTCTTCAGGCATAACATGGCAAGACTGATTGGAGCAGAAGAGAGACAGAACCCTTCTTTCCAGTGTCGAAGGGACAACAGTGTAAGAGAGTCCATGGGAAACAATTATTTGTGATGGCAGGGAACGTCTCTGAATACCTAATGGCTTTTCCCGACTGTTGGCTGCATTCTTTTCCCACACAAAAAAGTAAAAATAAAAACCCTGATGTGCAGCTCAAACACAAAAGATCACAGGCAAAGAAAATGATGTCGCCACAATCCTATTTGGGAAAGTACTTCTCTTTCGGAGAGCGGAGAGCGAGAGCGCACTGCAATCTCTGCAGGCTAATCCACTACATACTTTGCAATTGTCTTCTGTTATCAGGGGAATTAACGAGGAAACCAGGAGACACCGCTGGCGTGGTCCTAATGTGCAGAGAAATATGTAAACAAGCAATGGGATTTGTTTTTTGTTATACCAACACATCTGTTTCACGTTACCGAGGTTAAAAAAAAAAAAGGTCTTACAAACTACTGATCTTGTTTTAAAATGTCTGCTCCATACCTCACCTGGGTAGACGCAAATGCTTGACATACTGTGGTGAGAAACAAACAAACAAAAAAATCCCAGCAGAAGAGTTAAAATACTTAAGCAGATTTACTCTGGTGGTGGCTGACTGTAATTGCTCACTAAGAAAAACAGAGCCCAAATGATTGCATTAGTAATCTTGGCTCTCTGGAGTGCCTTATTCAATGTTCGTGACACTAAATAACACAATGAGGTATATTTCACACAATAACTGAATCGATATTTTCCTCTGCTGGCTGTACGTGATTACCCTTTTCCTCTTCTATCACAGTTTGATGTTTCGTGGGAGGTAGGAGCATGTTGTGTATCAGAAACATTATGTTGTAATCCGCCAAATGCAATACACCCAGGCACCTGATGAGGGCCACCATTTCAGAACTGTCGCCTGGGCGACCTTTCAACTCAAGCACGCCGCTTTCTGAACTGCAGGCAATGGAAGGGTGGTTGCTTCCAAGCCAATGAATCTGACTTTTTAAAAAATCATTTCAGGTCGGAGAGATCTTGTTGGGTCATCACCCTCTTTCATATGACCATCAACCCACCCAACATCCTCTTGTCAAATACCAGGGACTGACCGGGCACCGTGTGTGCACGGCACCGGGAAGAAGAACCCGCGTGTGCCCCAGCGTGAGCACGTTTCAGAACAAGGACCTTCAGGTCTTTACCATGAGAAGCACAAAGGACAAAAGACCGTTCAAGCGACCAGCTTGCTGCTTACCATGTGCAACCCACTGCTATGGAGCACGCCGTCTTGTTCCACGAGATTTCTTGAGATTGTAATGGACGGAAGATCCAGGCTCTGAGGGGGAAACTGAGGTGTGAATTCACTGCCCTGGGTGGGCAAGGGGTCACTGAGGCCTTGGAAGGGGAGGAGCACGTCCGGAATGCCCAGGGTGGGGTCAGACTCTGGAGGAGGCGTGATCGGGGGGATTTCAAACTCCTCGTCCCCGAGGCTGGGCGTATGGAATGTCTGCTGAAAGGAAGCAAAATACAGATAATTTTCATACTCTGCTCCTGTGTCGTGCTTTTCCCTGGAGAGAAAAAGAAAGATTTTGCACGATCCCACTCCATAGCTAGGCCAAACATGTATTTCTCAAATGAAAACATCTTAAACCCAGATTGCCATATATAAAGTTTTGCCGATCATTCTGATTAAAGATTTAACTCTCATTACCATATGGTTTTAAAGGCGTATCAGTATTAATAGTTTTTTAATGCGGACTTAATTAGCAACATCTGTCTTTGTTGTTAGTTGGGGCAGCAGCGACGTTAGATTTGGCTGTATAACAAATTGCCCCTTTATTGATATGTCAGTGAAACAGCCCAAACCGCTCGCGTTACCCACATGCTTCATAAAGTGCTGACGATTCTGCAGCGCACACACACAGCCTTCATCCAGGAGCGAACATTACACATACTTACGTTCTGTCACAACATACAAAAGTCGTCATATTCAATTTGCGGTTTGCTCTTTCCATTTCCTTATTGACATATGCCCAAGCGCAAGGGATGTGCCTGTGGAAACTGTGACTGTCTATAACACAACTTTCTCTCTAAGGACTGTCATCAGGCATCCATGAAAGGGTTCCAGTGCTTTTATGTAAACCATAAGGAGAGTTATCTCCTTCTATATGGAGATTTCGATATGTATTTATCAGAACATTTGCTGCCAGCCTCCGACTTCTAAACAGGGCCTGGAGGAGGGACACAGAGATACGCCGAGAGAGACATTTTAACTCCACTGAGGTGGCTCCCTTGGATCAGTGTCACTTCTCCAGACCTAAGAGTGAATAATGCACCGCTTCCTTCTTCGCTGCTTAGATTCTTAAAGACGCTGCTATACAACACGGCTTTGTGATGTCAGTCAAGTCTGCGCTCAGCCCCACCAACCACCTTTCTTAAACTAGAACTTGGATTCGGGGGGTCAGGGGGTGGTCAAAGTCTACGATATTATTTTTGGTAGAGTGAAGAGTTTGGCGGGGTACTCATATTTTTTATTCTTAGCTCAGAGGGTCAAATTTACAGTTCAAGTATTCTGAATAACATTTTTGAAGAATGAATTGGTGCAAGATCATTTGAATCTGCTGTCATTGAGAACTAATGTGGAGCCGAAAACCCTCATTACTCAAACTATGAACTGAGGATATCGTTTGACACCCACGTGGGAGAAAACAGAAACACATTGAAGGGAAAGAACACAGTTCTCCCGTGCAGACTCCGTCATCTCTGATGTTTTATCTCACCGGAAATAAAAAGGTCATGAGCCGCGATGGATAATCGAACATCCTCAGGTCCTTAGCAGATTCAATATACGGAAACCATTAGAGCAGAGTAAACACATGTGAAAGCCAGAAAGAAATATTAGATTTTCTGACATCTTTATTCTAATCATGACCCCCCCCCAAAAGGTGTTGCTCGCTTCCTATGGTACCCCAAGTTCACAAACACAAAGGGACGCATTGGCTGCAAACATGGCTGGCTAATGAACGTCACCCTATGGCTGCGTTTGCTGTTATTTTGGCACTAATGCGGTCTAGTAACAGATGCAACTGTAATTTGTGACTCATTTGCTACCCCATTACTGCTTAATGAAATCTAACATATCACATTAACAATACGGATAAACACTCATTCTTGATATGTGGCATTTGGCTGTTTTCATTACCACTGTAATTAACACTTGAAATATTATTTCAATAAATATTTAAAGTACTTTAAAAATGGTCAGGGTAAACCATGACACAGACAGAAAAAACGGAGCAAACGTGTGAATTTCAAACTCAGATGCTCCCGGCCCCCATGGCATTATCCAAAGGGCGATATCTGTGTGAACGGAATTGGCTTCAGGCACAATTTCGACTTCACTGCATCAAACCTAAAGTCTTCCTGAATTAGTCTGCACTCATTAAAATGTTAAAAAAAAAACAAATAAATTTACTTTTAATGCAGTGATTGGGAAATTAGGCACATGCTACAATGTAGCGCATTCACATTTACTTGGGCTTTATTTTTTGTTCAAAAATGATGTGCAGGGAAATCGTCATGTAAGATTGCCTTCTAGACTCTACCAGAGACGCCTCTTATGCCAGGCAGTCAGAATGAGGAGGTTTTCATTTTCATTTCTGTTAAGAGCTAGAAAGAGGGAGATCTTATATGTCCTTAGAGCATAATTTTTTTAAAAGACAAAGTAATTTTAAGTTAGAATTTAGTATACCTATATCAAACCTAATAAAACAGTACAATAAAATTATACTACAGTGCATAGTCAAGAAAATGCTAAAATCCTTAACCACTTTTACCGAGAGGTAAATATTAAATACAAGGTTAAGCATTCCTTAGAGAAAAACGTTAACAAAACCACCATTCCTCTGAGATTATAAAAATATCCCTGCACGCACGGCCTCAACAGCAAACACCAAAGGCCCTGACTTTTGCACATAGCGCCTTGCGACCCGTTGCAGGTGAATCACGTAGCGTTTCCACGACTGTCTTACACACGCTGACTTTTCAGTGTTTACCTTGAACATGTTAAAGTAGTGTGTACATGGTTAAATACCATCTGCACCGAAATGTTCAAAACATTTGTTCCTTTTGATAAAAATGCAAATCTGGAGAACTGTTGTATCAACATATAACAGCCAGCGTCTGACACGGTGAATTATCACAGCTGGAATTAAATTGTCTCTGAGCAGCTGCTGGTAGCGGAGCTTGCATCAATGTTTGATTCAAATGTAGGGAAAAAAATCCCCCAGAATGAAACATCATGTCGTCTGTACAGATGGGGTTTGTGTTCATTATCACAAACAACACAGCAGCCGGTGCCAACCATGTTCCCTTCTCCGGGCTGTCTCCCTGGTCAGGGAGTCAGTGGTCATCGTGAAAAGGAATTAATCGGTGCGTACCCTTAACACTGGATTCCCCCTATTTTCTAATAATTCCTCAAGGTTAATTTCTTTCACGTCACTTGCTTTCTTGGATGAAGATCATTGAGGAAGCCATTATGATTGTCATTCCCTGGGGGCAAGCTAGTTCAGTGTCCTGTATTTGAATGTATTTGGGAAAGGAAGGCTTTTTATTACGGGAACTGCCCAGAGGTTCCATTTGGACTGTGATGTCATTGTTTATTCTTGTTTTAAAGTCTTCAATCTCAGTTCTGACTTGTGTAGCTCAGTGGATTGAGCATGGGCTGTAAACCAAAGGGTCATCAGTTCGATTCCCAGTCAGGGCACATGCCTGGGTTGCGGGCCAGGTCCCCAATAGGGGGTGCTCGAGAGGCAACCACACAGTGATGTTTCTCTCCCTCTCTTTCTCCTTCTCTTCCCCTCTCTCTAAAAATGAATAAATTAAATCTTTAAAAAAATAAATAAAATCTTCAATCTCAGAGTCTACCATTTTTCAGAAACTATTCCCTTGGTCTAATTGAGATCCAAGTTTTTTCTGGGGGCAGGTCAGTCAATGAGACAGACAACAGCCCTAAGCCAATAAGTAAGGAATTCAGTAAAAAACAAGAAGGCATGTGTTCCATTTGCACCAGTAAATTGCAGACAAACCCAGAGCAAAGATGGTGCTGTCTTTACATTCTCTCAGCTCTCCTGGCTGTGACCATATCATTCATTCAGCCAGTCAGCATTTATTGAGCACCTACTACATGCCAGGCACTGCACTAGGCTGTGGGATGCTAACAAAAACCAAAACATTCATTTCACCTCACACCCACCGAAGACCCAAGAAACAGTAGCACTGTCCTGCCACGTGGTTTCCCAAATCAGGGCGACTTGGTGAAACTATCCCCAGAGCTACGAGAGGTTAAAATACTCCCCATTAAAAATTACGTCCATCTTGTTTCCAAAGTAACTACTTACCTGCTTAGGTACCAATACAGTTTGCATAGATAGATGGATTTTATATACTTTCTCACATTACTTTTGTTTGCATGTGTATTTCCTCTTATCAAGAGGTGTGTGTGAACTGCTAACATCCGCCGCAGCTTTGGACAATGAGAGCGGTGTGTCTGGCTCTCTCTCTTTCCAATAGGTTTTTCTCATTTCCCCTCCTAAGTCGTTACCTTGGGCCCCACACGAGAAAGATAAATTCGGTACTTGGCTTCTCCCTTCCAGCCTTTTCAATGATCTAAGTAACACACAAAACACGAACAGACACATGAAGGGAAACACCTACCTCGCTGGCTGCAAAGAAAGCGTTGTTTGCCTCTGCCATATTCATGTAGTTATTGTTAGTTCCAAACTGCAAGGAAAACAGATTGTTTTAGGTTAATATGCAAACGAGGAACGGACTGCGGTGGCTTGCTTACACAATGCTTGGTGGGATTTGGAAAGCATGCTGGCGTTGGGAGGCGAAAGGGTATTTTCACTCGGAGCAAAGGGGACCGGTGGCAGTTTCAAGGTGCCACCGTTCTCTCCTGTCGGCTGGGTCCCTTCAGAAAAATCAAGCACGGAGTTGGGCGAACTCGATCATTCCAGAAAAGAACATTTCTCATCAAGACTAAGAGCCAAGAGAGGTGACTGCAAACATTTGGCCAACTGGTCACTAGCCTTGTGTTATTTATGGGACCGCCATTGCTCAGAGGTTAGAAGGAAAGGGTTTCCCCCCACCAAAATCACCTTGACACATTTTTTTAAAGCATATTGCGATTTCACAGCTTACTTTTCCAGAACAGATGTCGCAAGTGTGGGTAGGTTAAGATGTGAATTAAAGGGAATAGAATTCAATTCCCAGGACTCAAATTCTATTTTCTAGTGAATGGGGTGTGGCGTGAATATAAATAAATAATAAGACTAAAGAATATTTTTTTAAATCTCCAGAGTTTAAAACGATATCTATATCCATCAGAGCTGCTGAAAATAGTGATATTTAATCTCTCAATGTAACATTAAGTGCAAAGAGGTTTAAAAAATAAGCAGGATCCCATGAACACAGCAATTTTTATTTAATTCCCTAACACAATAGTCCATTCATACCGTCATGAATAAGACTGTATCAGCATTTCAAACGTAAGCTCTTTACGTCTAGAGACTTGTTATCAAAATGTTAGACTTGGGTTTGGGCAGAAACGTGTTTTCAGGTTCGGAAGGTAGAAGCCGGCACACTTGGTTGCTTTAAACATTCTGTTATCAGTCTGGCAGGATGGAAAGGCTCTGTGAGCAAAATTAGCTGGAGCTGTATTATTTTCATGATTTTTCAATAGTAAAAAGGATGCCCTCGTTTTTCCAAAGTGTATGATTTCCTTCCTTTAATGCATTAAATAACACAGAGGTTTGGTCTCCAAAGGGTGAAATGTATACATCTATTCTTCAATATACATAGTAATGATCTAAAGTAGAAGGCACAATTTTCCCAAGGCCGGGGGTTGGGGGAGAGAAAAGGAGACGAACTAGAACACAGATATAAACCCTCTCAATAAACCTACCAACACTTCTTTCCAGGGGGCTCTCAGCCCCTGATCTGAGCCCTAAGACCCGTGCACGGAAGCAGGGCCGACATGCTGCACTTTATCAAGTCAGGGGTCCAAGAACTGAGCAGGGTGTACCTGAAAGGCTCTAAGGTTCCAGAGCGCTGGGTTGGTCCACAGGAGCAAAATCCCCCCCCTGCACAGTGACACCTCCACACACACTCGCACCATGAGCCCTGAGATGCATTTGGACAAGTATCTTCATCAGGGTTTCTGAAAGATGGGCTTGTTGGTGCTTAAGAGAGGCCTTTACCTGGTTCCTCGGAAGCCACGTGACATCCAAAACAATCGTGCACTGATCTCCACACTATCAAGCGGTACACACTGAATATGCAGAGCTTTCTGAATGTCCACCATGCCTCAATAAAGTGACTTAAACATGACTTAAAACTCACAAGCGAGTTATGTGCACACACAGGCACACACACACACAAACACATTTCGCCCCCCGTGTTACTACAATGTTAAAACTACGCAAGAAAAAAACAGATTCTGTCTTGGAATTCATGATGAATTAATGATCTTGGAATTCACATCTCAGGCCTCCGTTCCTCGTGTTCTTTATAAATATTTAGGAGAACGTGGGTCACAACGTGCATTTCACACACCAATCCTGGCTCCCCAAACCGCCAACGGCCTGCATCTCAACTTTAACGTTATTTAAATGTAGGTTGTGTTGGGGAGTTAGAAATCCATTTAAGGCAAACAGCTCATTATCAGAGAGTATTTTTTTAAGATTAAACTCACTTATTATCTAATAGCATCTAAAACAAAGAAAAATAAAATGGCTATTAAACTAAGGGCCTAAACAATTCAAAAAACAAATTAAGCTGAGAGTGAAATAAGAACTGGGTTAGAGATCCTCTCCTGAACAGTTAGTATGCGAAGGTAATTACTGAAGAAACTACAGCTAATCAGCTGTGAATTGTATCCATTAATTAGTATTTGCCCTGGAGAAATGAGAAAAACCAGTAACGAGGCAGGCACCTCGAGTGAGCCACACGACGTGGCGCTGCGTTTAGTCAAGCCGGTGGCTCCAGGGGTCCAGGTCATCTGAAAAGCTCTCACCTAGAGGACTGAGCTGGGATCACAAAGTGCTCACTGCGTATCTTCCGTATCTATACATGGCCTTCAGTAATGGCTTTTATTTGGAAACACTTGGCTATCCGGCTGGAAGAGCTATCAATCCTTTAAAACAGAAGCAAAGGTCTGTATCTTCTTGGGCGTAAAACACGTCCTCTACAAAGATGGCTTCAGATGCTGACATGTTCCAGGCCACTGTCTTTCTCCTGCCAGGCGACCAGTCCCCTGGTTTGGGGCAGTCAGATGAAACATAGGACTAGAAGCCCAGTTCAATGTGACTTTCAAATTAACAACTTCAAAAAAAAAAAAAAACCCGTATGGACCATACACTATTTGGGCATTAACTTCCACTACATTGTGTACAATTTATGTTCCAAGAGACAGTGACTTGATAAACACATTACGTTACAAGAAATCCTGGGTCTGTGAGGCAAGGGGCCTTAACTGTGGTCCTCACTGGCGCCCCCTAGAACTGACAACAGTACCTGGCACATTATGAGCACTTCGAGATATGCTGAAGGGAAGGAGGAAAGAAGGAATCCCATTTTAACTTCAGTATCTCACCATCACCCATCCTAACTAGAGTAACTATATCACTTCCGTTTTTGTGATGAGAGCAGTGATGATGATGATGGTGATGGTGATGAAGATGATGATGATGTGTTTGCCCAGGAAAGCCTTCTACCTACATTATTTAATTTTCCTAAGTGCAACTAAGTATAATTTGTTTTCCCCAAAACCAGTCAGATGAACGTAATTACTATCCCCATTTTCTAAGTTAACAGAGGCTTCTAGGGGCCAAGCTTCTTGCCCCAAATCAGATACAAACACGGATGTCTGACCATCCTGCCTCCCAATCTGTATCACTCATAATCCAACACCCACAAACACTTGACTTTCACCACTCAATTCCACCCTATAAGTTATCAATCTTATCTACCTTGCTCAAAGCTAGAACTTTCCAGAGAGCATTTTAAGGTTCCTGACTCCAGTGAGATGTTCCCAGGGGGAGGGTGGCACAACCCTGTAAGTCTGGCCAAGGCTGCAGAGTCTCGCCTTCTCTGATGAGTCACAATGTCAGCACCAGGGACAAAGGCAAAGGTTCTAAGCCCTGTAGTTAACTCTTCAAGAACCAGCGAAGTACTGTGGTGGGAACTGAAGACAAAACAGGGACAATGGCAGTAAGGTTCCTACTTGGAGGGAGCTCACATATTTCTTAAGGGTGAGACAGTCACACCCCCCAAATATATTGTTTTCCGTGGAACACTTCCTTCCATTTCGCCCACAATGCCTGTGGGAACACACTTTGGGAACACTTTGCCGATAGCCTCCTTTTATTTTCCCGGAATCCTTACAAAAGGTAATAAGCTAATTGCGTGCAATGGTAAAGCGTATGCATTTTGTAAATCAACTAAGTAAGAATTTCTAAATTGTCCATTGTAAGTCACCTTAATTTGGCCTATTTCCAGACTTTCTGGATGGCAACTCTTCTTTGTTGCTCCTTCAAAGATCTCCCACGCAACCACAGGAGGCCCTAGACTTTAAGAGTCAAAAGAAAAGACTTCAAATACACGGAATGAACATCATGTGAAGGAGAGTTAACTGCTCTGGAGTACATACAAGCATTATGAAAGAAACAGTCATATATACATGGACCTGGTCACTGGGAGGTAGTAGCATTTACGAAGTCTTTTCCACTTTGATAGGCTCTAATAGACGATCCCCCCAAATCTAATTATAAGGCAAAACAAAATTGCTTTGCGTACGTCTGTATCTTCATAATTTCACAAAAGAACATCTTCATGGCACTTGGAAGTAGATTTACTTTTGCTGCTTGATGAGTAATTACAGCTTCGGTGAGTACGATTTACGAAGGACATCAATTAAAAAGAAGTATTGCAGGGTCTTAAAAAAAACTTATGAAAGACCATTGTGCTCATGGGTCGTGGAGCCGTGTAAGATGCTGAAGGAAATGAATGGTGATTGCTGAGTCCAGCCCGTCCAGCAAGAGGCCAGGGAGGCCGGGGAGCAGCACGGACGAGAAGCCATCTGTAATCCCAAGACAGATGCTTTGGCCTGATGAGCCCACACAACCCCATTCCCACTGAAATTATTTTGACACCCCTGTGAAGAATCATTACAGGCTCCTAATAAAGCAGCACAAACACAGGGCATCAAACAGCTAAATGGCATAAATTTAATCCTTTAAAAAAAGATAATCTCTTGAACTCTCTTTTCTGTTTTCCCATTAGGTTTGTTAACAGAAACCATCCAACTGGATGCCTCAGTAAGGACATCTGTCATTGCTGACACAGATGAACTGTGCCACCGTGGACAAAGTGTGCCAAGCATGGTCATGTGATGGGGGAGGCGGCACTGCAAAGTCCACACTGTCCCCGGCTCTGCTAACTACCCCGTGGGAAAGCACTTAGTGCAGATGACCGAGTTTTAACCACGTGCAGCGGTGGTAATCTGTTCCAGGATATAGAACCCAAAGGAGTGAACACAAGCCCAATATGGCAAATGATAACAATACCGAAAATTCTCAGGAGTAGACCTGGAGCTCCCAATCAGGAAACAGAGAATGACTGAGTGAATAACGATAGTCTACTCCAAAGGTTAGGGGTTCACAGGAGTCTGGAAACCACAACTGGCAAATGAGGACTCTGAGATGTAATTAGCAGGAGAATACACAAACACACACAATTCTGCTAACTGTCTATAGACAATTATATAGAGAATTATGCACACATATATAATTACGTATATATATATACACCCCCACACATATGAGGGGGACCCAAAAAATCAGAATTTATTTATAAAAAAACTGTGTATTTATTCTTACATGTTTAAACTTCAGTCACCTTCAAAGCACTCTCCACTTGATGTAATACACCTATCAAGATGTTTTTTCCACTGCTCAGAACAGTTTTTGAACTCGATTTTGATGCCTTTTACTGCTTCTGCCATTTTTTTGTTTCACCTCTTCCACATCAGCAAAACGTTTCCCTTTGAGGACTTTTTTCATCCAGGGAAACAAAAAAAAGTTGCTTGGGGTGAGACTGGGTGAATAGGGAGTGTGGGGCTTGGGGGTCATGTCATTTTTGGTCAAAAACTGCTGAACACTCAGCCTGGTGTGGGCAGGTGCACTTGTAAATCACCCATCACGACATGGGCAAACAGTCTTCAAAAGAAAGTCACTCAAGCCGAACGCAGCCTCTCACAACACCACCAGTGGGAGCACTGATACAGACGGGTTCCTAGTGGGGGAACAAAAATATTATTGGCTTTTCTACATGCTAAAAATCCTAGGTATTTTATCTCCTGAGCACCAGAGTCGTATGTATGTAACTGCCACCGTACTTCCTCCACTTGAGGGTCAATAAGGCTTCTCAATCAATCCTACGAGCAAATCTGCACTCCTCTTCTCCCCCAGCCCTGCTCCACGCACAGCCTTTCCCATCTCCTTTGATGGGGACTGGCTCAGTTCTGGTGACTCGGGCCAAAAGTCAGGCTTGACTCCACATGGTCTCCCATCCAAAGTTTCTGCTGGCTCATCTTTCCAATTATACCCAAAGCTGACCATGTGTCACCACCTCTGTGAGACCCTGCAGGACTCATTGGCTCCTGGGTCACTGCTGTAGCCCCTCCCCAGGTCCCAGCTCAGCCATGCTCCCCACACCAGTGTATCCGGAGCACACACCCAAGGACATCCTTCTAAAATCTAAGTCAGATCACATCGCTCTGCTCAAGGCTTTCCAGTGCCTTCCCACTCACTCAGGGAAGATGCCCAAATCCCTACACTGGTCTCGGTTTCTTCTCTGAGTCGTGGCCGATGTTCTGCCTCCCGCTCATGGTACTCCAGCCTGCTGTCCGCCTTACTGTTCCGTCAAGACCCCAGACAGCACCTCCCCACCTCAGGGCCTTGCCACTGGCTGTTGCCTGGGCAGGGAATGTCCTCCCTCCCAAGGTTCCCATGGCTTGCTCACCCCCCTCCTTTTAGGTCTTTCCTCAAATGCCCCCTTCTCTCTTAGAACCCCAGCCCTCCACCTGTAGCACTTTCTATTGCTCTTCCCCTAGTCGATTTTTTCCCTCACACCTTTCGACATATTTATTGTCTTCCTCCCTGCTCCTCTAGAATGTAAAGTTAACCATAAGAATCAGCTGCCCACTGTTGACACTGATGTCCCAGTACCACCACAGAATGTTTGATAGACAGCAGATACTCCATAAATCTCAACTGAATTCATTTCTAGATGGGAAATGATGACACGTAGAATTGCTCTCCAAGTCAAGCAGGGCACAGCCTAAACACCTGGAATCCAAGTGGAAAGGAGAAGCCAAGTACCCATCGCCACGGGTCCCTCCGTGGACCATGCCCGATGGGGGAAAACGTGGTAACAGGATGAGCTGTATAAAATCAATGTTTTTTAATGTTAGAGATAGTTGGCCTGAAGAATAACCCTTTCCTAGAAAATATACAGAGGCCTAGGCAGACAGGGCTGAAGCGTTCAGGATGGGGCCTTAGGAGGCTGAGAACAAGCTTCAAGGACAACACAGGTTCTGGCCAGCAGGTAAAGAGCTGAGACAAGAGGAAGCCAATAATGGGGCGGGCATTTGAGTATGAAATTTGACAGCTAGTTTTCTTTATTGTTTAAAAATCTCTGTTTAAAAAGAAAATCGCTTTACAGTCCAGGTCAGTTTCTGAGCGTGGTGTGACAGGACCACAGGATAACCAGATGCCTGATGAAAATGCAGATTACGTGGCCCCACCTTGGATTTACTCTATCAGAGTCTCCAGACAGGGGGGCCCTAACATTTATTGTATTTTTAGCCAGCTTTTCGGGAATTCTAAAACACACTAATATTCGAAAAGGACTAGCCTGGTTCATTTCAGACTAATGTGGTGGAAATTTCTTTTTGTACATAAACCTCTCCATCTACCTGATGAGGATCTTACTGAAATGCTGAGGTAGCAGCAGCTGCTACAGGCAAATGCAGCCACTTGTGAGGCAACCATTGGCCAGGAGGAAAGACTGGAGCATCCTGAGCTGGACCACGTAGGGAAGGCAAGCTCCACTGTCAGATTTTTCACCAAGTTGTGTGGACCCACAGATGGAACAACAGTGCCTAAACACATGGGCTCTCCCCAAACAGGGAGGCCTTTGGATTTCCATGATCTGGACACATTTGAGTCTGTGAATTACAGAACCATCTGGACTAGTTAGAAGTGGCAAGGGATAAAAAAAATTAAAACCAACTGCACTTGTTTAATATCAGAAACAAATGTAAGTAGAAGAGAGGCTACTAGGCTTCCCAAATCACATTTTCTTTGTTTTTTCCTGATTTAAAAAATTTGTTTTATTGTTATGCTATTACAGTTATCCCAATTTCCCGCCCTTTGCCCTCCTCTGCCCAGTACACTCTCCTGCTCCCACATCACATTTTCTTCTTAGCAGAAATGGAGCAACGGTGGGGATGGGCCCAGCAACCAAGCATGACCCACGATGTTCAGAGAACGGAAAAGAGGTTCTGGCTTTCCGTAACCACACACACAAAAAAGGCCAATGGTAACTGGGCGTTAAGGGGCCATGCTTCCCATGTCATTCCGATCTATCACCCCCCCATCCTCCAAAAAACCTTAGCGACACTTAAATGAGTACTTATCAGAGGCTAATGAAGAGGACATATTGGGGGGATAGATCTACCTTCCCGAAGATGTCAAAAAGCAGCAGGAGACCATATGATTGTTGCTTTTAAGAGATGACAATGCAATCAGGGTGATGGGGCACAAACATTTATCAACCTGAGGGCCCCCCCCCCAATCAGTGAGTGAAACTGACAAATGGCCGGCAAGTTTAGGGGAAGGAATGGCCAATCTAAGTAACAAGTCTTGAACCAAGGAAGCAGGCGGGAGGAGGGAGCATCCCAGCAGACTGAAGTGCACATGCAGGCTTCACGGACACCAGTCAACGTGGCTGGAGGGGAGGTGCCGGGGATTCAGAGAAGCGAGGTGAGCTGGGGAAGGTGGAGGGCAGCCAAGCTCTGGAGCGCCCTGAAGGCCCATCTGAATGTCGCGCAATGTACTCAACAGCACGGTCCCTGAAGGGTTTTCTTGGAGGAAGGAGGTAAAGAAAGAGACCAGAAAGATTGGTACTAGAAAGACCAGAAGCAAAAAGACCAGTGAAGGCCACGCCGAGGCCAGCATGGCGCTGCCCAGATGGGGCAGAGGCAACAACAGGAGGAGTGAAGCCCGGAGAGGTCTTCATCTCACGTTAACCCAACTGCCGTGCAACCCCGACCTCACGGAACTAGTTGTGGGTGGTAGGCGAGCTACCTACCTTGTCTTGAGGGCAAGTTCAAATCCCAGCCGAGCTACTTGTCAGCCAGGTAATTGTGCTCAAGGTGTGGCTTCAGGCTCCCACCAAGCACACGGCAATAACAATTGCATCTGCCTCATCCTGGGCGTTTTGAGTGCCCAGAAAGCCACCTTCTCTATCTGCACCAATGGCCAAGATAAAATTTCAATGAGCTTCATAGAAACCAAAACAGACCGAGCACATACATTTTACAAACTGCTATGGCTTATATAACAGCACCCGGCAGTTTTACTACTTAGAGAACTCCAACAGCTTCCCAAAGGTATTTAGAGTAAAACGTAAACTCGTGTCCATGGGCTGCCAGTCCCCACATGATCTGACTGCTGCTTCCTCATCCCAAGAAGACCGCTGTTGCCCATGGAGCCCCAGGCTCACTGCTCTGGCTGCCCCTCACTCCCTCCTCTGGGCCCTCATACCCGCTCTCCTCTCCGCCTGGACCACTCTCCGCTCTGCCTGGACCACTCTCCTCTCCGCCTGGACCACTCTCTGCTCCGGCCTTAGTTTGTGTAGGGCTCTGCTAACGTCCCCTCCTCAGGAGGGCCTCCCCAGATCAGCCTGGCTAACAGGACACACACACCCCTCCTCAGTCTTTTATCCATTCCCCTGCTTTTCATCCCCACAGAGGGCTTGTCACTGTTTGACTTCATTGCATTCAGCTGTCTGTCTATCTATTGTCTCATTTCACTAGAATGGACAGTTCAGGATGACGGGGAATTCGTCCGCATCAACGTGGCTTCCTTAGGCTCTAGGCCGTGACTGGCCCGCAGTGGCAGGCAGGTGCTCAGGATAAACCTTTTGGATGCACAAGTGAGTGAATGAATGAAAGAGCCAGAGAGATCCAAGTTCAATTTGCAACTCTACCACTTACAAGCTGGGTATCATCAGGTAGGCTGCTTCGTGTCACCTCTCTGAACCTCTGTTTCCTCCGTTCTAAGGAGGAAAGGACAGAACTTTGTGTCAGAAGTGAGAGGACACGAAGTCCCCAGCAAAGAGTGTTATAGGGAAGAGGCACTGGATAAATGTAAGAAAATTAACAATGAGGAGACTGGAAAGGTAGGCATGTGATAATCTGGGAAAAATAAATGGGTAATTAAAACATGTCATGTAATATTTATTAAGTGCCTACCATATAAAAGAGACAATGGTAGATTTGGGTAAAAATATGTGAGTGAGACTCAGTTCCCACCCAAGAAGAGCTCTAATGGAAAAGATACCTTTGACTCCCCAAGGCAGGCGCTACACCAGGGACATACGTACAGCATTCTCTCCGGAAAGTCGGCACATTTCAAAGAAGAGGAGCATTTGGGTGGGATCTTGAAGGAAGGGTAGGAGCTTGTCTGTGAAACAAGAGCACTCTGGGAGAGAAAACTACTTGGGCAAAGGACAATTGTCAGGAAAGTGGGCCAGGCAGACCAAAACACGGGAATGCACACTTTCCTGGCAAAGAGAACAGAGGGAGGATGGAAATGGGAGCCAGCAATTACAGACTTCACTTCGGAGAGGTTCAGCTCCAACACACTGTATGGCTAAAAGGTACATTTGTAGGTGGAGGACAGACTAGACACAAAGAACAAGGAAGATCAGCCAACAAGAAGCAGAAGACTCAAAGTATAACTTCCAGGAAGTAACAACAATGTCCATTCTATGTATCTTCTATTGCACGTGGCAAAGTGTGGGCATGTTTTCTATACTGAAAACAACTGGTACCACAGTCGTGCTTGGTGTGTTCTGGTTTCTTGAAGGTCACTGAAGTGACAGCTAAGAGCAGCCATTTAGTATGGATAGAGAAGGTGGCTCCTTTCTTTGCTGTCACTGTCAGAATCAGAAGGACCCCTTCCCCTGATCCCAGAAGATCGGACACTGACAGGCAAATGTCTGTTACTAGCAGTACGTCACTTAGGTTTCGAAAGAGCTGTGCCTCGTGACAAATTCCAATATCCCTGGGAGGAAGAACAGCTTAGCTCTCCTGAGTCATGGGCACTTCAGTTCGAACTGGTTTGCAAGAACTAGATCCACTGAGGTGCACAGTGGGGACCGTCTTCAAGGAGGCTCAGAAAAGCCTCCTTGGCACCACCCTGACCACCCCTGGCTGGCCTGGATCCTCCTCCTCCAAGCTCCATGGCAACCTGTACATCACTCTACACTGTGCCCTTGAGAACAGAGGCTGTTTGTGCCTCATAGGCTATTGCAGCTTCGTGGCCTGGCACACAGTAGGTAGTCAACTGACAAGGCAACAGCCTCAGGATCATCCTCAGGGGTACCTGCAACTGGCAGCTTCATGGTGGTTGAAGACGTGTGAGGAAGTGGCTTATTTTTCTGTGCACACGGCACCATCCACTGTGATGGTTGCCAAAGTATGCCGAGCCTTAAAACAAGAAAGAAATGCAAAGTCACAGAAGACAAAGTCTGAGTAATTTTCCTGGTACTGCCAGCTTTGTAGTTCACGTTGCAACCAAATGACTGAAGACCTTAGAGACGCAAGAACGACATTAAGAAAAGTGCTCCTCAGTATTTTTAAATAAAAACATCGTAACTAATTGTGTTTATTTGGTTCAGTAACCAAACTCTACTAACCAATGATAAAACCTGTTCTCCAATTTCAATCTCTGTAAGTAAGACTTACTATGAATTCCATCAAAACACCAATGACTTCTCCCATTGTCTTCCATTCTTTGATCTCTAAAGTCTAAAATTTAATATTGTTCAACCACATCGTGTCTAAAGGCCTATATATAAATATGTAGGAGTATAGGTTAGTAATTCTCAACTAGGGGCCATTTTGCTCCCCCAGGGGACACTGGAACATGTCCAGAGAGACTTCATTGCCATGACTACTGATGCTTTGGGCAGCTAACGCGTCAAGGCCAGGGATGTGGCTAACCCCCCTGCATTGCACAGGGCAGCTCCCCCAGCAGAGAAGGATCCTGTCCGAAATGTCAATAGCGCTGGGACTGAGAAACTCTAAAATAGACCAATCCATACATTAAGCATCAACAAAAGATGAAGTATCTTAACATAAATTTTACAGGATTACTGCTTCTACAGGACCCACACACAACTGACGTTTTTGTTTTCAAGGGGGCACGAAGCTGACTTTGGATCTAATGACTGTGTGTAAGACTATTGGCTGTACTCAAGGACTATCCTAAATGCGTTACAAATAGGTATCAACTGGTTGGTTGCCAGCTCTGAAGCTTTCTATTTATGTAAATACTCAGTTGCTCCTTTTTTTTTTTCCTGCTGTGAATAAGTCAAGAAATAGAAATAGATTAACATGTTCTTCTGAGGCTAACATTTAAAAAAGATCAATAAACTACAAATTCTCCCCGAAGAATTAAGCGACTTAACGTGTTTATTTTCAATCCTCATTTTTTATTTATTTATTTTTAAATTATAGTTGATATTCACTATTATTTTCTCTTAGTTTCAGGTGCACCACATGGTGGTTAGACATTCATATGTCATTTACGAAGTGATACCCCAGTAAGTCTAGTACCTCCCTGACACCACACCTAGTTATTACAGTACTATTGACTGTACACCTGATCAACTTCATTCATTCTTGGTAAACCCAATACGGGACCCCTGCTTCACTCAGAAATCATCAGTGGTAAGAAGTTCCTCAGCGTACAGAATATACAATCGTTGAAATCAAACAGGATTACATAGGCAGTCTTCTCAGGGCTACTAATTCCCATCTATCCATTCCAAAAGTTTACAGACAAGTCTCAGATGCCTGATGAGAAATTGTAAGACTTAGATACGAAACCCCCGGAACTGGCCTGGCCGCCGAAACCCGCCAGGGCCGGTGTCTGAGGACCAGCGACAGAGGGCTTTTGCTCTCGCTGCAAGAATATCTTGATTACATACGCTTCTCTGTGAGTTTATGATTGCCTGAATTCTGTAGGGACATTTTACCAGATGGGTGATTGTACAGCTTTCGTGAGTTCTCTGTATCTTACCAGTTCTGTGTTCATTTGTTTATCTCAAGCCTTTTACTAGGAAAGACTCACAGGAGACTAAAGCCTAGTGCTGATGAGATCTGGGGGATCGACGGAAAGAAATCACATTCCTCTGCACCAAGGATTCTGAAATTTGCCACTTAAGGTTTTGTATATTTATTTTAAAAGAGGGTTTTCCCCCAGACCTATATTTTAATTAGTCTGAGTATGAGGCTAATAGTTTCCTGAAAAAAATCATAAAATCAAATCCCTTCAAAGTCAGGCCCGTTGGCTTTCATCTTGAAGGCAAATAGCAGAATTCAGTCAAGATGTCAATGTTAATCTGGTGTATAACTCAAACTTACCATAGCATTTGATGTAAAATAACCATGAAGTTAAGTATTCCTAAATAAGAGAGGCATTTTATTCTTAGGATCCAAATCAGCCACTGTACACGAACACATTCAAGGTTACCCTAACGCTTCCTTGCATGAATTTAAAGAGAAGGGATTATACAACAATGTGTGAGCAGCTCATCTTAAATCATGTATCAGATTTCACACGCCTCATCAAAAACCAAAGTCAACTCCAGAGGAGCAGCTCAACTGTATGAAGGCAAATTATATCAAGTTGTAAATGCAAAAGTGGCCGAAAAGGAGAGAAAACAGATGTAAAAAGTTCTAAAACAATCACAAAGGAGTATTTGTGAGGCTGTGTTTTAAACTAAAGACAGTGTGTGAACAGGATCTAAAAACTCACTAACCTTCTCAACGTGCTAATTAAAATGCAACGTGTGGTGGTGGGGGGGGGGGCGGGGGGAGATTTTTACTTAGAAACTTAGAAAAATGAAAGACAAACCTGGCTTTACAGTAAAATGCTAGCACCTTACTTACGGGGACTCATATATAATGCACATGTTACCAACCCACACTGACTCCATCTATCCTACAAAGAGGGTTTTTTCTCATTGCCACTAGTGAAAAATATATATGGCACACAAAAAAAATTACTCCACATTCCAAAGTGCTGGTTAATAACTGAGGGAGAAGGTAAGATCCATCATGAAGTCTATCTATCAATTACTTTGGCCATAAGAAAAATAAGAGGTATGATTTTTTTAAAGAACTGCAGCTGCCTTCATATCAAGATCAATATTGAAAATAACCCCAGTATAACAGGGCCCCTGGGATGAGGGAGAGATTCCATGAGGGACGTCCATCTGGCACCAGCCACGAGCCGCTGTCCCCTTCCCCACTGTTCTCTGAAGACTCCACACCAAAAATAAGGGCTCAGGGAAGCCCATGCCCTCCAAAACTACGCATGTCACCCAAACTCTTTTCCGTTTAATGACCTTAGTATGATAATAAAAATGCAGAAAAAAAAAAGATTCATGTAGAAGGAAGAGTCTTGGCACGAAAAGATCAGATTTCTCCATGAGAAAAGAAACCCTTTGGAGAGAACAGGAAGTATATTGTGAGCGTGCTCGACCCTAGCACTGACGGAAGACAAGCTCTGAGAAAACACCGGGTGCCCACCTCAGCCCAGCACAGACGATTATAAACTCCCCTTCCACAAACAAGAGCTAGAAGGAAGCCCTCAGGTGCCTACCCACCCACTGTTGGGCAAAAGTTTTAAAGTTACCTCCTTTACCAGTCAGGGCCTTTTTTAATATAAGAAAAGTAACTTTACCAAAGAGAGACAAGATTTAATTCCTGATAGTAGAACCTGAAGTTGATGCCTTATGTGGTCATGTGTAGCTTTGTGACAAATACTGATGGAGGGACCCTCACCCTGCTCCTGGGAATTGTGAATGCCCGAGGTCCAGATGACAACATGGAGTTTTACCAAGCAGCAGCATGAAAGCAGAAAACACCCAACAAGAAAATAAACACAATGTAATATGTATTTTTTTCTTAAAGATTTTATCTATTTATTTTTAGAGAGAGGGGAGGGAAGAGAGAAAGAGAAGGAGAGAAACATAATGTGTGGTTGCCTCTCATGCACCCCCTACTGGGGACCTGGCCCACAATCCAGGCATGTGCCCTGACTGGGAATCGAACCAGCAACCCTTTGGTTTGCAGGCCAGCACTCAATCCACTGAGCCACACCGGCCAGGGCTGTAATATATTTCAAACAGATCCTAAAGTTCACCAAACCTTATGGGCTCCAATAATGTAGAGAAACTTCATTAACTAAGCAAGGTCTTCCCAAGAGTTTTACGGCATCAAATAGGCACATTCTAGAAAGGTTGTGTGTCTCAAATGCGTCGATTTTATTTTAAACAGTTCTGAAGTGCTTTTAATGACGTAGGAAAATGGTCATGGCATGACAGAAAACCGTAAGTCAAAACCACATACAGTAAGACATAATTTTTTAGTTTTTCTCTGCTTCCTTGAAATTAGCAACTACCAGTTCCGCAACCAAGGAAAACAATATTTACAAGGGCACGTATCTCAAGAAGTATTTCCCTCATCTCTGTCAGCACGTAAGTAAATACAAATCCTGAAAGTAAAAACCATGTTTACTGCTTATTCACTTACTCATTCTTACAACAAATACATCCTGATAGCATCTCACGTGCTAGGCAGTTTGCTAAAATGCTGAGAATACACCATGAGCCCAAAAGATGGTTTCCCACCTTCACGGAGCATATGGCCCAGAACAGGGAAGTCAGACAGCAATCAAGTGATTATAGAAATAGCACGGTGAAACTCCACCTGCAAAGTATGCCATGAAGGAGGACATGGGGTATGTCAGAAGGGATGCTGGTAGACCAGAAGGCCAACACTGCAGCCAACCAGGTGAGGGATGGCAGCAGCATGCACTAGGGCGGTAATGGCAGGTGGGGAGTGAAGATGGGGAAAGGTGAGAAGTGGGTGGACTCCAAGGTGATGATGAGTTCAGACAGGTGAGTGGGTGGTGCCTGCTGAGAGGACAGGTAGGTCTGGCGCTTGGGTGACTGGGTGGGTGGCAATGCCATTCACTGAAACAAGCTAAACAAAATCGGGCTTGGGGATGAGTGGAGGGCTGAATCATGGGTGCATTTTAAACGTGCTGGAGCGGAGGCACGAGGAGATGTCTGTCGTTTGCGGGGAAGGTCTAGACTAGGGAGACTTGTTTTGTAAGACTCATGGGCACCATGTTCAATAAAGCCATCAGCATGAAGGCGATCCGGGAAGGGAGAACCAACAAGAGAGGACCTACAGCAGTGCCTTGAGAAACCCCAACATTTAATGATAGCCAAGGAGCCTGTGAGAGACTGGTTTCAGAAGGGCAGGCTGGCAAGAGGGACATTCCTGACAGCAAGAGGAGACTTCAGCCAGCAAGAGGGATCAGTCATGCTACACGCCGCAAAATCTCGGAAGCTGAAATCTTTTTTTTTTGCGGGGGGAGGTTAGTGATGCCAAGATCCTCTGACTTTCAGAGGCATAGACTGGAAACATGAGGCAGCGAGAGTACCAGCTGCCCTCAGAGAGTCATGAAGACAGGACAGACAGACAGGCAATGACTCAGAATCACAGCCAAAGAAACCCAAACACTCAACTCCAGTTTCGGTGGGAGGATGAGAGAAGTTGGGGAAAGCGAGGGGCAGCGGCTAAGGAAGAATCCTGTATGGAAAGAAAACCCAGGGAGCAGCCATCAGGGGATCTTGCCTGGTGTGTGAGAAAGAATAATAAGCATATAAATTATCCCCCGATAGATAAGCAGAGACCAAAAGTGCCTATAAAGGAAAGTCCCTCAGGACAAATGGACAAAAGAGTTTCTCATAATTAAGTCGAAGATGCATTATTTGAGATTTGTGAAAAGGCCTCATTTGCCCGTGAAGTAGAAGAGCTGAGCGTCCTATGGACCGTTGGTCTGGCAGAGGTAGACGCACCGGGCCATGCCATGCCCATCGCTCAAGGGCCACCAAAGCCACTGAGTCATAGGTGACAAAAAAGGAAAAAGACATCCCCTTCACCATTTGTGTGACAAAGGGGAAAAAATGGGCTTTCCCAATGCCCTTTCACTCCTAGCAAATGTCATCTATTTAAAGGTATTATAGATGGACTTCACCTCATGACTTCATTTAAACATAGGGATGGTTGAAAAATAAACATACGTGTATTGAGGAAGAAACACCTCCCGTCTCTACCTTTATTCACCCACATCCTGTAAAGATGAGAGACTGTCCAGATGTGTTCAGAAGATAGTGATGCCTACTAGAAGAAAGAGGGTTAAAAGGCCCGTTTCTGTCTCCGGGACAACAAATTCGTGAGCCTGGAACTACAGCGGTCCCGTGTCTTCTTGATATTGTTTTAGAAACAAGAGATTCAGACTACATTTTATACTTCAAGCTAATGCATGAAACATTAATAGGCAATTTCTAATAAAGCTAGAAACCATTTCTCACAAAGCACTTTGGTTTTGGTAAATGCTGAGGTTCAGGCACTTTTAAATGGGCAGATTTGTCTACGGAGCAGGGTGAATCCCTCCAAGTCTGCCGTATTTGAAATCAAAGATTTAATGACTGATCAGGAAACGTGAATTTCCCCCCGATTCTGACATGTATAAGGAATGAAACGCGCACCCACATTGGCTCTTTGACCTTCCACCTGAGGTCCTTCCTGTCAGCTCCATGAAGCCAGCAAAGATATACTCCCAAGTCTCCGAACTCACTAAGTAACTAACGGACTGTACTTTCTGATAGATTTCTGGTATATACTTTCTTTCTTGAACACCCCCCCCATCTTTCCACTTCCAGCCACCTCCTGCATCTGCAACAATGCTGCTTCTTCCCACCTGTACTGCAACACCCCTGGTACCACCCCCCCAACCCTGCTAAGCATTCACTCATCATGCCATGGCCACCAGCTCTTCTCCTGCAAGAACCTTCTCAGCTCAGGACACTGAAACGGCTGTCTCCTTCTTTGGGATCTTCAAAGCCCTTCCTTCCCATTTCTTTTACTGCGGTCAGCCTGTGCTGAGGATAATGAATTCTTCCTCCATGTTATCACACCCCCCACACCCCCCACCACACGGGGAGCTTCTTTCAGGGCCAGGACCACCCTGTCCTCTGTGCCTCTTTTGCAGGACTAGCTACATCCAATGCTTTACCTATAGAAGGAACACAGTAATTACTTGGGTTTAATTTTTCATTCTCACATGAACTTTTGTTTAGTGGAAAATACCCGCGGAAGAGAAAAAAAAAGGTCACAAAAGTAAGACATAAGGAAAAGGTATTCAAGTCTTGACATATCGTGTGGGTCCCAGAAACTCAACCCCCGAAAACTGCCTGCAAAAATCTACAACTGACTCATTTATTCAACAGATGTACATGAGCCTTCATCATGGAATACACACACACACACACACACACACACACACACACACACATGCAGGATGAATGAGCCTTGGATACACGCACCAAAAATATGTATCTCCCATACGCATGATATATATTTTTCATCGAAGCACACTGGCACACAAGAGCTGATTGATTTCAGGTGTAGATCACAGTGACTGGATGTTTACATTATAAAGTGACCCCACAATAAGTCTAGTTACCCTCTGTCACTGTACAAAGTCACTACTACTGACGTTCCTCCCCTGCTGTCCCTTGCACCCCCTCCCCCACCTCGCCCGTCCTCCACCAATAGGAGCGATCTCTTTCTCACTAGGTTTCAGGTCCCAGCAATGCTTTGCGACTCTTCCCACATTTCCCCCAGCAGCTCTGCTGAACCCTTCCCCCTCCCCCCCTCCACTAAAGACATTTGTCCCTTACCAAGAGAACTGGCCATGAGACATGGAATTCTTCAACCGTCACCCCTCAAACCAGCACCTTACAGCAGCACCCCTTTCCTTCCCCTGTGAAGGAGACCGTGTCCTCACCGTCTACCCTAAACCCTGTTTGCATCTAGACTTGGCTGTATCAATTTACCTCTCATTGGACTCGTCGACTTTTCCCACTGCACGGCTTCCGCCCTCAACTTACAAAAATGCCCAAGCCCTGTTCATCCCTGGGGGGGGGGGAGCGAGAGTCAAGACCCCAGAGCCCCTCTCAAGTCAGTCTCACCCCCAACCCACTGACCCAGTTTCCACCGCCACACCTCGACCTCTCTCGTTCACTCCTCACCCTCCAGCGACCTGTCTTCCTTTATTTAGTGATGTGCTCTGGTCCCATCTACCGTAGCCTCTTAATGAATGTCCAAATCCCACGGGCACTTCCCCGTAGCGTCTCCGTCTCGAACAATCCCTCTCCCTCCTGACACTTTCAACCATTCCCTTTTTGAAAGAGTGTTTTCATTTGGAAACAGTCACTCTTGGCCAGTTTTCTCATCCCCCAGAAGATAGCTCAGTTTCTGCTTCACACGGGCCCTGATAACTCACCACGTCGGATGCACCCACTGCCACCAGCCCCCTGTAGTCTGAATCGCTATGAAAGGGCGAGCTGCGAAGCCCCAGCCCCTTCTGCACAGGGTGGTGGGTGCCTTGCCAGCAACTCAACTTCAACAAACCCAGCTGCATAGCTTATTTTGACCAATCTCCAGCGTGTTCCCCTCAAGTAACCCATTCGTATCTCTTAAGTTTCCCACACTTCTAAAAAGCACTGCTGATCCTCAGATTCCACTTTCTTCCCTCTGATCCATCCTCCACAACGTGTCTGGAGAGTTACCATTCTCTCCACTTATCCGCTAAATGATGTTTCTATCGCATCATTTAAAACAATGGAAGATACTGGCATGTATGACTGACAGAGAAAGCATTTCACAGCCCACTCCCCAGAGGATCGTTCACTCATTGGGCATAATCTTTCCCATTGTTTTTGTTTTTCTTTTCTGTAGTGTATGTCACCTTAAAAATGCAGCTGGGGTCAAAGGATGCACATGTAATACACATTTTAGATGCAACCACTTCTTCAGCCATCACCTCCTGAGATGTGACCTTTAAGCTAAGCAGCTCACCAAAGCATGGTGAGAACATGAATTCACTGGTTCTCAGCAGGGTAGGCCTTCCAAAATGGAATCTGACTGTGCCTGTCCTCATCAGGCTTAAAGTCCTTCAAAGACACCCACAGCCTAACGATCACAAAGTCCTTCCTCAGCAGGGGAAAAGGCCATTCACAAGTGGACACCCCTTTTCTGTCCAGCTTCATTCCTTTCCCCTCCTCTTTGGCTGTCAACGTCACCCCTTCTGCTCCCATGACCCTTCACTTCTAGGTTCTTCCTGTCCGGTGGTGACAGGCCTTGCTGCTGCGGTGTCCAGGCTGTCCTTCACACTGAAGAGGATTGGTTTCTTCCTCCTTCTCCCTAATTGGACCATGAGCTTCCCAGGAGACACACCATTTTAGTGCACTTGGCCATGAAAGAGAGTGACATCTTACCACATATGATAACATGGATAGACCTAGAGAGTCTTATGCTAAGTGAAATACGGCAGTCAAAGAAAGACAAGTACACTATGACCTCACTTATATGTGGGATCTGAAGAACAAAATAAGCAGACAGACCAAATTGAAACAGACCCACAGACACAGAGAACAGACTGACAGTTGCCAGAGGGAGGGGCGTTGGATAACTGGATGAAAATGGCGAAGGGACTGAGAAGTACAAATTGGCAGTTACAAAACAGTCTCGGGGATGTAACGTACAGCCCAGGAAATGCAGCCAATGATACTGTAATAACTGGGTATGGTGCCAGGTGGGCACTGGAAATATCAGGGGAGTCACTTTGTAAAGTGTGTGACTGGCCACTGTGCTGCACACCTGACACTAATACAGAATACGGAATGTCAACTGTAACTGAAAATAAAATTTAAAAAGTAGATTCAGAACAGCCCCTCCAATGTATGCTAAACAAACAGAAACAACAGTTTCTCATGTGGGTGTGTCACCAGATTAGGACTCCCTGCACAATACTGACGAGCAAGAGCTCACATTTAGCAAGTGCTCAGTAAGTGCCAGGTACAACGTCTGAGCTTCAGGGGCAGTTTTACTGTATCTGGGGAGTCCTCTGACTGACCACGTTGCCCGCCCCACTGACTGGCCGGAAATGTCACACTGGAATTGCATCTCTCTTGGCTCGCTATTTTGTTCTGCATGTTGAAGACACTGTGTGGGGACGGCAGTAATAAATCCTTCCTGCGTACATGAATGGATGACCCTGTGAGGCGAAGCCCAGCGTCCTCTCCATCCGCTGAGAGTGAAGACGGAAGCGTGAGCACTTTGGTTGGGGGCTCACATCGGAAATCGGACGGTATTTTGCAATGCCCTGTAATACTTTTCCTGAAGGTTTCTTTTCACTCATGAAAGAAGGAGCCACAGCCATATGTCAAACCACACTCAGGGCCAGAGGCCACGCTGCCAGGAGCGGCAGGAATTTTGGCGTTTGAAGGACTCCCAAAATCCAAACAGCTCTGCTAGGCCCCCTTGACATGACAAAGGCTGACTTTGAAACATCGCTCCCTCAGCCGTTCCTAGCTTTATAAATTAGATTTATTTCTCCAAATGGAGCTGTACAATGTAGGTATCAAATGACTTTGGCAATATTTGGAAAACTTTTCAATGGGGCTATTGTTGTCCATCACTTGTAAAACTACACAAAACAAAAAGGCTTAACGTTAGAAGGTAGAATGTTCATAAGAAACTCAACGTCCACGGACAGTTATCTGGGTCCTAAGACAGATGGCCAATCAAAATTGAGTCACTCTTCCCCTTCCCAGCTGAGCCAGTGCTCCAAATGTTACCAGGTGTTGTCGGATAGGACCAAAAGCATAAAAGGCCTGATCTTTGCTTCTGATTTGCAGAATGATGAAAAGCATCTTCACTTTTTTCCCCTCAAGAGTAGACTCTTTCAACTCCCAACTTTGTTTTCAGGAGAGTCACGAGGTAGATCAGACAACCCGACTGCAAATAAAAAAGTCCACCCCAGCTTGCGTTCTGAGGACAGTCAGATCAAAAGAATTTTTCTGAAGGCAAAACAGGTGGGTTTTGCTCCTTTCTACTTGCAAGTGGAACAAACATGTACTTTGTACTTCCACGGAACACAGAGCAGGCGGGCAGAACAGAGCCTTCCTCTGCCTTCTCCGTCCTCACACCTGCGAGGACTCCCATCCTGCAAAGGGGAACAGGCGTGGGAAACCAGTGACTGATACCTGGGGCAAAGGGAACAGGATCCCGGGAGCAGTATTCCAATGACGTGTGCGGACGTGCAGAAGAACGTGCAAGGGAGAAATCAGCGTCAGGTCGTGTTAAGAAATATTTTGCCTCAGACAGACACACCTCTGCCTGCGTGTCCACCTCTTCCTCCCAGAAACCAGCCCTTTGGAAAAGTGAGAGTGACACTTTTTACTGAAGGGCAGCATATCCATAAATGGGACCACAAAAAAAAAGCAGTCATGGTGAGTTCCCAGGAGAGCTTAAGAAATATATGTCTATGTAAAAAAAGAAATATATGCATAAATAAACTCCAGGGTGATGAAAAGCAAGCGTATTTGAGACCAAGTATCATCTGAAGAGAATTACTGATCATCAAGAATAAAGACCATCAGTTATCAATATCTGACAACCCTAAACACTTCTTTTGTCCTTCCTAACCCATGTTTCTTACAAGAAAATGTCCCCAATGTCTTATTTTCATCCCCCTCCATCTCCGAATGGTAGAAACTGAGCCTTGTGACATCAGAGAATGTGACGTGACTTCCTCATCCTACACCAAGGCCTTTGCTTCCACCTCTTGAAATCCCACCTTTCCCCCCAAAACCTCCCCCTGTATTTGGAAGAAAGGTGGTAATTGTTTCCCAAACTCCAATCTGTTTAAGTGCACAACTACCCAGACAGCTCTGTGGCCACAGCTGCACTCTGCCGCTCAACGTCAGTACTCCCTCCAGATGCTCGGCCAGTGCTCCTACCTCTTTAAACACTTATCTGTGCCAGCATGGACAGGCAGGGACTTTCTATCTTCCGAGAGCAGATACGTTCTGACTGATGATCCAAGGTTCCCTCTTAACCCTTCCACCCACAATTTCTAAGAATAACCTTATAATCTCTTCTTCCAACTCCCAAAAGAATCCTCGAACATTGGCAAACAAAATCTGCTTGTCTTCTGTGGCAGCCTCAGCTAATTATTTCCTAAAAGTCACACTCCTCTTTCCACAATAGAGAATGACTGGCTGTTTCTAACCTCCTTGCGTTTTTTTGGTGGGGCCACGTGACCAGATCTGGCCAATGCAACGTGAGCAGAAAAGATGTGCATCCTTGTGGAGCCAGAGCAGTTGAGAGGCCAGCACAGCTTCTCCACCTTGTGCTCCCAGCCCCCACCCCTCCTACCTGAGCTCCTTGCTGGCACTTCAAAGACAACAGCAGAGCCTCCACTAGCCTTGGTTCACCAACAGCAAGACCAACCGTGAGCTCTATAGGTGCACAAGGAACACATCCCACTTGTGTTCACCTTATTCTACATTTCGGGTCTACGTGTTACAGCTTGTCAGGCTACGCTGACCCGGGCCAGGGTCGCCCGTTTGTTCACGTCTACTTCTTGTGGCTTTTGACATTGTCTCACGTGGCTCAACGTTCCTTAGATGATTCCATGCCCTTCTGTCCTCAATTGTTTGATCCAATCCATCCTTCTGATAAAAACTTCCATCAAAACTCACCCTTACAACATTTAGGTGCTGTTTGTATTAAGTTCCCTTGCATCTGGTTACATCACTCTCTTAATCCTTCCATCAATAAATATTTATTCGGCGCTCTTACACCAAATGCAAGGGTATTTTGCCAACCTGATTTTACGATATGGAAGAGAGGAGATTTTTTACTTTCCTTGCTTCCCTGTGACAAAGCATCTACCTGTGTCATCCGCACACCAGTGGGTACACAAGTTTGTCAAATGGCCAAGAGAGTTTAATTAGCTCACTGATGTCAACACCCTCCCCAGTATCTTCTATGAAGAAATTATTCTAAAAATAGGGATACTGCCTGCTGTGCTTGAAAAGGGCATTGGTTTGCAGTCTGAGGGACATGGGTTCAAATCCCACCCACCAGCTGGGGTCATGGAACCACTACATCAATTCCTTAAATTCACTAAGCTCCTGTTTCTTCATTTAGAGAATAGAGAGAATTCTATTCTGACGCTGACTTGAAGGCCTACTGTCTCGCAGCTCCTAAGAGATGGGCAGAAAACTCCTCTGCCTCTAGGACATCATAATATGGCCTTCAGAGGAGTCAGGAGTTAAAGTACCTTTGGAAACAGAGAAGATCTTCCTTTTTCCTCAAAATGCAATTCCCTGCTGCCTTGTTTTCTCTTCAAACTCATTTTTGTCAGAAGCTATGGAGAACAGCCATGTGATCTTCCACTAATGATTATCAAATAATATGCTAGTGGAGGAAAGTATATGTGAAAGTTACCACTTGGGACCAGGCTTTCCAAATCTCACTAGATTTAACACAGCTAGCGGACCATATTAACACCCACATTTACTGCTACTTGGGTACCTTGTCTCTTGATCATACGCCATAAGGGAAGTATCACTTTCTCCCCAGGTTGCAGAGGCAGAAGCTGGTTCTTGGAGAAGTTTCACATCTTGTCCAAAAGTCACACAAGGGCATGCACATGTGGTGGGCAGAGGACTTGAAGCCAGTCTGCCTGATGCCAGCTGGGGCACTCTTACTGACCACCCCGGCGTTCAGACATGCTCCGCCCTTCCAGAGTACAGCTGGCGCACAGAACATCTCCAAATTCTTGCAGCAAAGCATTGAGCCTCAAATTTCCCCCAAAATTCACCTAGAAATTCTCCAAATTATTGTGAAGGGGGAAGGCAAAAGATTATCTATAAATCTCTATTTCAGTATAGCGAAACTTGAGTATTACATTTTCTTCCCTTGACTCTCACTAGAATTCTGGTATGAGGAACTTTGAAAACGCCCACCCTCTCATCTACAATAACCAAATACTACCAGCACGGACCCCAGGCCGATGAAGAGAGGCACTATTCCTGATTTTACTAAATGCTGCTCACAAGAGTATCAAATTTTACCTATGACTTTCTCTCAGTCTTTTCTATTAGAGACTTAAAAGCCTACAGAAAATAGAAACTGGGAGCTTAAAAAAACATGCAAAATACCATATAATCAACATTGTTTAAATGTATAAAACTGTCAAGTAGATTATCCTTTATGCAATTCAAATGAGCCTGTGGGAGACAGAATTAACTGAGGGCAAACAACAGCTTAACTTTAGAAGACAAAGAGTTGGTTTATATCAAGTTGACACTTCCAGATAAGATACTGCATTATACCAGGTTAGACGTGCAAGAATAATTTTGATTGGCATATCATTTGCCACTAACTACTGCCTGGCTTCCCCGGAGCAGACGCAACACACTAGGAACTGTTATGAAAGATGTCTTTGTATTGTTCAATATTTACAGGGTGTGTTATTTTATCAGTGTTCAAGTCGGCCTGAGATTTTTTTTTTAAAGGCAGTAAAACATTTCGGATCAAAACGATCCCCTTTGCCTCACAAAAGAAGTGCTTTCTAAAGACAGGTGACAGTTCTGTTCAGAAATGTTCGCACCAAGGCTAAGTCCGTGTTCAGCGGTGAAAGCAGAATTGCCTTGTCCAGCTGCACAAACAGATCTCGACAATGCCTCTCTCTGCGTGTTCCTGAATATCCTCTTTGAGACCCCACTTTTAGGGGGAGCAAAATCAATTTTCTTTCGGACAAAAAAAGTGTAAGATCTGGTCTAATGATCTTAATCTTTTAAATAAACATGAACTGAACTTGGAGCAGGAGCTTTTCCCTTAAGAAAAGATCTTTGTTGTTCAGAAAGATCTCTTTCAACCTGTGAACAGTTAATGCCTGTGACAATCTAACCTGGAAAAAGAAATGAAAAATACGTACTGATACCAATGTTCTTTTCAAAGACAGAGCAAATGTTTTAACACACACACACACACACACACATCCACACACACACATACAAATAACCTTATAACCCAGTGATCCTGCCCCAAATGCAGACTCATGTTAAGTTTAACTTTTGAAGCCCATTAGGTTCTCCAATTCAATTTTAAAGCAAATAGAAAATGAGAAACAGAAAACTATAACATAAAACTTTTATGGCTACTTTGCTAAAAAAAAAGAAAGAAAAAAAAAGCACGCTCAGGTTTATGAACTAGAGTCTCCCTTAGCTTCCAAAGGGGAATTTTTCTGAAATTCGGCAGTACTTCAGGATCCCCACCAACGCCAGTCCAGTGCAGCTTTTCCAGGCCTGCTTCAGCCCTGCTAATAGTTACTGTTTGTACAACTGTAACTAAGTACATTACCAACCAGTTGTTCAATCTATATAAATTTAAGAAACACACATTGCCAAGGAGTGACTCATATATCAGTCTATTATATGCTACAGGGCTGACTGTATTAACCAAGTCACCCTGCCTACAGCTGAAGAATAGAAGCTATATACAGAGCAGAGGTTATTGTCTAATTTAAATCTTGGCTCGCTTCCCAGGGCTGTACAAGATTCCAATTTGTGGAAATGCTGCTCTTTGCTGCTGCCAGAAAGGCTGCAGAAAATGGTATTGGGAGCCTTCCAGAAATATGTCTGCAAAATGCCAATCAACAAGTCACTGAAGATTAACAGTATGACTGTACCAAATTAATTTAAATTATAGAAACATATGGCTAGGATGTTTGCTTTGCACTTAAGACAGCACCTACCTCATAAAGAGCTAGGCTAGTTCCACAGCATGAAATAGCGTCCCAACGCTCGGAGTCCTGCAAACTGTGAACATCGGCTAATAAATCGG
This sequence comes from Macrotus californicus, assembly GCA_007922815.1. Lineage (NCBI taxonomy): Eukaryota > Metazoa > Chordata > Mammalia > Chiroptera > Phyllostomidae > Macrotus > Macrotus californicus. Next base: position 144,023 of record VMDR010000950.1, read on the forward strand.
GAGCTGGGTGTCCCAGCCGAGCCGATCTTTTTGCATGTTTAGGGTCTTATCTTTACGACAGTCAAAACATGTGGGGAAATCCTTTCTATAGCAAGGCATTTTTCTCCCACAAAGATATAAACAAAACAATCAACATTATCCGGCGACTGAAAACAGCTGGCTCTAGCATGTAAAAAAAAAATTCTAGCTTTATGGAGATGTGCTGTGGAGCCCAGAGGATGATGCAATCTACTGCCCATTATTCCCAATTCTGAACTATGACAGCGAGCTAAAAATTTAATATCTAGCCAAGAGAAATTTGCCAATTACATGACCAAATCATGAAAATCAAAAGACAACACAATTTATACCTTGCCAGCTGCTCTCAATATATATTCTATTCATGCTGCCTCCCCATTATTTTCATGGGAATCTTTAATATATACAATCATGTCATCAACCGAAAGGGGCGAAATCAATGGCACTTCGAGCCGTAGTTAGACATTAGCGTGCGCTGTATTTCAACTGAATAGGAAGGGAACTGTTTTATGTTTCTCTCCGCTGCTTTTCTATTATTGCCTAGCTAATGGAAATACATCAAACAAATGTTCTACAAGAGCAATAAATATTAAAGTTGACCTATCCATCTGGGAGAAATGAGAACAATACTGCTCACTTTTAGCCCAAATATGACACTGATAAATGAAGCGATGAGATTCCATCACACTTTCAACAACCTGGACTGGGAGCCCCCGCGTGATCCTGGTACCAACCATTTTCTTCATTCATCTTCATTAGGCAGTCACTTGACCTGCCTCCCAGCATCCCTGTCAAATCAGAACCTTTGGGGGGGCTTGTACTTTCGAACAATGTAGCCTAAATGGGGCTCTTCATGTTTTTATGTTTTATTTTTTTAGAAAAGCCAGAAGAGGGCCTTGAGGAGGTTGAAAGAGGGAGCAAACAATCCCTCGGGAAGCAAAGAGACATCAAATGTTATTATTCATGACCGACAGGGAAGCCGCGGTAGGAAGGCGGTCCAGGCAGCCTCCTGCTCCCCAGCCCCCGGCCTCGGAGGCTGGGGCGGGCTCTGCGTGTGCGAATCAGCACCCCCTGAGCCATAAAAAGACAATTATGTATTCAAATGAAGGATAGACGCCGGCTTTATCGCAGAGGTAGAAATGCTTTCCATTTCCTTCCTCAATCACAGTTTCCAGTGAGCTGGAACAAGAAAGGAAGACATTCTTACCCTCACACAGTGAGCGAGTTTCATCAGCACATTAGTAGTTGTACATTACCGCTCCATTATTTTCTATTTCAACGGCATAATACGAAGTGCTGATTTGATTATTCCGTAACAGTGAAAATGAATACCGATGCAATGTAAAATTGCTACTATAACACAAGGCTACTAATATGACTCGCAAGACCCCCTGGAAATTAGGCTTTATGACCACGATCACAGGGGAAGGACTGGAAAGCCAGCAGGCCAGACCTAGGTGCTGCCACACCCAGCCTCACGGCGCAGACAGCTGCTCCAGGGAAGCCAGGCGGCACCTGCTGGGGAATAACATGCGACACCCAGTCCTTGTCAATTATTTGCGAGGCATTCCTTTCGCTTTTCTTCATGGCATGTGTTCTAGATACTCACAGTGGTAACTAAAGCCGTGCATGAGTCTAGTGTTAACACACGGTTTTCTGCACTTGATCTAAGCCAGGAGGGTGAGGAGTGATCCCCACAAGGTTTTCTGATTCAAAAAGAAAAAAAAACACACATAAATGAGAGGGATGTTTCAAAAGGAGTTTTGGAGAACACTACCATGTTGCCACATTTCCAATGCTGGGTCCCACAGGAGCCATGGGGAGAGTTGTGAAAGCTGAGACCTACACTCCCGCTAGAGGCCCAGCGCTGGTCGCCAACACCCTCCATGTGCTGTCACATTTTGCTTTCTCACTTCCCTTTCAGCAGAGTCCCTTTGTCAATGTCTTAATCATAACAGGTCATACTTACTGAGCACCTTCTGTATGCTAGGCATTATGCAAATCACTTCCTATTAATTATCTAATGTATTCTTACAGCAACCCTATCCAGTAGAGACTATCACATTTCATAAAATCTAAGATGCCGCTGGTTGTAAGGTAACAATCCAACGACATGTTACAATGTGAGCAAATGTGTGCCTTAGTCAGTGACTATGGTGTGATTATTACTGCAACCTCCCTTTCCTGCTGAGGAAACAGCTCAGAGAGGTTACGTAACTTGTCCACCGTCATATGACAAGAATATGAAGACTCAAACCAAGAACAGTTTGAGTCTGAAATCTTAAATTCTCAATAAGTAGTCCCCAATTATTTTCATTACACGCCTCTAGCAAAGATGTTCGTATGAATAATAGTTAACACTTTCATATTACTGTGACGTCAAGCAGTTCAAAGCCCGTTCTCACACTAAGTCGTGAATCCCTCACGACCACTGAGGAGACAGGCACCATCAGTTCTACACCAGTTCTACCGAGGACCCTGGTCCAGGGCGTGGGGTGATGCAGACAGGCAAGCTCAAGTCACACTCCTGAGCTACTGTCTCTAAAAACACCTCCGGCCGATGCAGGTTTACTTATTTCTTTACAAAGTATATACACATTGAGCCTCATCCTGGCATTTCAAAAATATATCAAAAATTATAATTAAAAAGTATGATAGAAAATAACTACTATTTTCTTCTCCAGTCCTAAAGCCACGTGGACCATGCTGGGGAAAATGACTGCCCTAAGCCACTAACTGAAACAGATTCCTTGACAACCCTCCCTTATCTGGAAGGACCCATAAAAGACCACCATGCCACCAACTGCAGCCCTCTCTGCCTTCCCTCCTGGGGTGACAGGGACTCTTTTGGCCACTCTGCAATTGCTTGACAGAAAGGACAGAAAAGGGAAGGAGGGTATTATAGTTTCCTGTAGTCTGAATACCCACCAGGTAACAACACCTGGGTGTGTGAATAGGGGAGAAGCGGCCACACCTTCCCAGGAGGCTTATCAATGCCTGGTTTTCTGGGACAGGGAAATCCTCTTTTTCCTGAAAGTTCCTTCCAGCCCTACAATCAGACCAACTGTTGGACACTTCCGGAGAGCATGCTCTTTGCCAGCCTATGTGCAGTACCAGGAGCACACAAAGAAAAGCTACAGCCATTCAGGGACAAGATTTCCAAGTGAAAGAGGAAAGAGAAATCTGGCACAGGCGGAAAAACACCACACTCTTCCATACTTCGATTTCAGTTCTCATTTCCAAAATGTCTTCCCTTACATATTAGCCAGAAAGCCGGTTTCCAGCAAGACAAGCAGCAACAAATTGTATGCAAGTCAAACCTACAATATCTTCGAGGAAAGAATTTTCAGTCACATGTAAAAGTCTACTTTGAACAGAAAAACAGACTGAGGAGACATTTCAACAGCAAAGCAGAAAAGTTAGCATTGATTCACGCTGCCGTGCGTCATGAAGAGCAGTACGGTTTTTAAGAAAATCTTTAGTATTCAGGTTCAAACAAATAGATTAATTACATTGTATGCAGAATGAAGAATTCCAGAAAGATTTCTCAAATGTAACTTTTAACAAAGCCAAGAGCAGAGGAAGCATTTTACAGTCACAAAATAATTGAGAGACTAACATAAGAATTCCATGATACCCTAATGAAGACTGAACTTCCTTAACTCAGCCTCTGGAAATTTCCAAATGGCCAATAGCATTGCTTCTTGCATTAAGTATAACACTAGCTTGTTGGCAATTTAATACCAATACAAATAATAATAACTGCATTTTCCTGTGTTACTTTAAATCAGGAGTCAGCAAATTCTTTCTTAAGGACCAGAGAGTACATACTTCAGGCTCTGTGGGCTGGATGACACTGCCAACTACCCCTCAGCTCCATCTGCTGTAGCAAAACGCAACCACAGAAAAGGTAGTCAGTACATAAATGAATGAGCATGACCATCTTCCGATAAAACTTTATTTACAAAACAGGCAACTGACCCATGGACCGTAGTTTATGACCCCTGATTTAAATTAATGTTTGCATCTACTTTATTTTTTTATGACTGCCGTTTATTGCAGTTTTCCCATCATAAAAATTATGTTTGCTCATTAAGGAAATTTCATATATTCAAAAACACAGAAGGAAGAGTGAGCCTGGAGCTACAGTGTCAACCAGGGCTGGGTTCTGGGATAGCTGTGGGACCACATCTGGGCAAGGGACCTACCATTTCCAGGCGTCAGTTTGGTCACCTGTAAAATGGCGATGATGAGTCTTGACATCAGAGGGTCATTCATTGTGAGGCCCAGACAAGTGAGTGGGCAGAAAGTACCACCCTACCACCCACCCTCTATCACACCTTCTGCTGATCACTAATGATATCACCAAAAGCACCCAGGACCATGGCAACATACCGTATTGTGCCGTGTATAATGCACACTTTTTTTGCCCAAATTTTGGAGGGGAAAAATAAGGGTGTGCATTATACATGGGGAGTACTAATTCCGAATCTATGTTCTTAATTCTTTTATTTATACTTATGCGTTAAAAGTGTTAACTCTAGAAAGCAATAACAATATCGGTATGCAAAGTGATACCCTGGAATACGATCGATTTTGTTTCTAAATATAAATAAATCAATAATTGAATTAAAAAATTAAAATGAAAGATTATTTTTCCTCCAAGTTTGGGCCCAAAACATGGGAGCACATTATATATGGCAAAATACTGTAGGTAGATGCTCATGTTAAATGAGTGAGCAAAGGAAAGAAATGGGGGAGATGACAAGATTCTACCTGCGTTTCCAAATCAAAGCACAACCTGAAGCTTCCAAGGCTTTACAAAAAAGAAAGGCCATGGGAAGTAACAGTGAATATTTAAACTGTATTAATAGGTTTCCTCAACAAAATTCTGTGGAGTTTGTTTTTCTCCAACTCCCAAAGAAAAAGAAATAAAAAGTAAATGAAAAGAGCCATCGTTTTGTACGACTCGAACCAAAGGACGTGTTTCTGGAAGACATACTGTCCAATAACCAATTCCAAGGCAATACAGCATTAATAGTCTGGGAACAGCCGTGTCAGATAACCACGCACCGCTCCGAAGCCTGCTTTATTGTTGTTTTTAAAATTGAGCACTCATACGCTGGTATTTGTTCTCCAGCAGAATCTCCACATTCGCCGTCACGACAGCATGAGATGAGATATTTAATAAATAAGAGGCCAAGGAGATCCAGGGATTAAGTGGTGTCAGTGCAGCCACGTTGAAAATGAGGCCGCATGTGCTGGCCTCAGAGGGTCATTCTGGCTGGCTGTGCAGCAACGTTTGCTGCTGGGCCAGGAGGAGAAGGCCCAGTAGAAGGATGCCCAGACTCTAAAATGGAGAGAAATGAGCCACGTCTGCGCACCCAGCGCCCCACCTACACCCACGAGTTGAAGAACCCCGTCAGGTCTACGTTCTCTCCTGCTCCCACGACATTTTAAAGCGCAGGAGAGGTTCAAAGAGTGGCAGATTTGTGGTGTGTTTCACCGGTGGGATAGAGGAGGCTCTCAAAGACCTACAGGGCTGGACCAGGAAAGGATCAAATGCGAGAGACGGAAAGCAGAGGCATGGTACCGGGTCTAAGGAAGTGCAGAGTGGAGAGGCAAGGGGTCCCCTGGAACAGCAGTCCCTGGTGACGTAGGAAAAGGAGGGAAGCTTCCAAAGAAGCAACAGAGTGAAGACCAGGTAAGGAGAACAAGGCGTGGGAAAGAAAAAGCCTAGCTAGGTGTCCCTGGAACTTCTTACTCTTTAGGTCTTCAAAGCAGTTGAGATCTAATGATGACTTTACGCTGCCAAGCGTCCTGATTTATTAGCCGCTCGTCTGAATAAGAATAATCATCTGGCTAATCCATTTCTTCAGAGAGATTACTTGTTTGCCTGTTTCTTTGGTTGTAAGAAACTCTGAACGCCAGGGTCTCCGAAGGATGCATGAAACAGATGGACTGATAATTTGGAAGCACAGGACTGGTTGCAGGTATGCTAGAAGTGTAACTAAGATTGGGTTTTCACCAAGCTGATGACTGGATGTTGCCACAAAAATCGCGAACTGCTTTGGCATCCTGAACATGGTCTTGTGGATGAGCCCAAGGTCCTTCGAGAGAATGCCAAACAGTCAAAATTACATTCGATGAGCTAATTATTTTATATCACAAGAATTAAGAATCGCGTGGAAAGTCTCCATTTTTATCTAAACCTATTTGAAATCTCAATGATGGATTTTATTAACTTAGCCTTGCATTGATACTCCTGGTCAAAATTACAATCATTGTAGAAGGGTCTCAAGACTAACCTGTAAGCCTGTTTGATCTACGCCCAAGAAGTTTGGGGACAGTGCAATGAACACTCTTCTCAGGCTAAAACCGAGGCACAGAGCACCTCTTGGTTGCAAGTCTCACTAGGTACGTGCCTGAAACACAAAATGTCCAAGCTCCATTCCCCAAACCCTAAAGGTCCAGCTACCAAAAGACAATGACAGGATGGATAAAAGGAGCATTTTCTCCAAATGGTAGGGAGAAACCATGTCCAAGATGAAGAAGAGAGAACAAGGTAAGAATTCAAAACACACAGCCATCATTGCCTTCACTCACAACCCAACCTACCAAGTAACGTGTCAGACTGGACTGCAGGCAGATTACGGACATTATAAATGGGTGCAGCGTATGACGTGAGGGATTCGTGAATTCTTGGCCTTTGTTTTAAGATGGGGGGGGCTTCTGGGCAATGGTATAATCAACCACAGGGTTGTGGTGGCCAGCCCTCTTCCACAAGATGCCCATCACCACAAGTGTATTGGTCAACTTCATAAAGTAATCAGATGGCCCTGGCTGGGTAGCTCATTTGGTTAGAGTGTCAACCTGATACTCGAAGGTTGCAGGTTCAATCCCTAGTCAGGGCACATACAACAACCAACCAATGATTGCATAAATATGTGGAACAACAAATCGATGTTTCTCCCTCTCTCTCCCCTCCACCTCTCAAATCAATAAGTAAATTTTAAAAAACATAATCAGGACACCTTACAGGCTGCAGATAAGGTGCAGTGGAGAGGACTCTCATGGGGGTGGTTTGGGAAGACCTCCAACAATGAGACACCCCTTATAATCATTTTAAAGATTCAAAAATATGATTAAATGACACACTAGCACTCTCCTCCTCAGAACTCTGACTCTCCTTAGAATGTCCTTCTAAACTGACTTCCACTCAGAAGAGCTACCATTTATACTGCGGTATTGTTTGTGTCAAGTTCTCCAAGGAGGTTATTGTGGAGGCTAATGGATTTCGGTGGCTGGAAACCTCGATTAGAGCCACCCACAGAGATCTGAACGCTGCTCTCACCGTTCAAAGCTTGCTACAGAGCAGTCTCGGACTTCAAGGTCAGGAGACCCGCACAGTTCACGGGCGGCACCCCACTCTTCTAACTGGCATCCAGACGACTAAGAAAAACAATTAAAATTTTCAAAGTTACAGAGAGACGTGGGGAGTTTCCCAAAGAATGGGGGAGGAGAGGGAGGCATGACTTGCATACTATTGCAGACATGAAGATACTGTGCAAAAGAAGGTGAAATCTGCATTTAAAAATAAAACAAGAGGCTTGAGGATCTGCTGCTGCTAAGTGACTTTGGAGATGAGTTTTCTGCTTCTCTGCCATTGGGGTGCTTCTCCGTGTGTCGAGGGAGGGGACCCTTAACGGAGACGCTGAAGTCTTCACCTCAACATTGATGCTTGCTTGCACGTATTTTACCAAGCGAATCAAGCCACAAACAAGGAAAGAAAGGTTTGAAAAAATATTATGTCAAAAACTCCTCTTAAGGAAAATGACATGAACTCAATTACTTCCCTACTAATAGAGCAAAGGAATGCCAGGGCTAACCCAAAATATCAGTTAGTCCAGAACCAGTACTGAGTCCAGACGTCATAAACGGAGAAATGAAATACATCAGATCATTTTTCCAGGGTCCCTACCATCTGCATCACATTTACTAGGGCAAATACTAGTTTTTCATGTTATTTGAAAACAGTGACTTCCAATCACATTAGGTGGAGCTCAGGAAGGAGGGAACGCAAATCGGATGACTCGGCTCTGTCACGAAGAAGCCCTAGGGTTTGCATAACTGTAACAATGTGATGAATGAGATTCGAGTTTCTTACTGAACATGTTTAATATTTGATCAAAACTATCGAGCGCTTTTGACTAAGCACTCTAAACTAAGACATAAGCTATCCTAGCAGAACTCCTACGAATGTAGAAAAGTTTCCCCTTGATTCAATTAGGGGATGAATGAACTGTACCAACAGCTGGAGACATGATGAGGAAGGCCGATGTGGAGGCGAGGCCCAACACGGATACGCTGTGGGTGGGCATGTAAACTGGGACAAGCATTCTGGGAAACAGCTCAGTGCCACCTAGTCAAGCACGTACCCAACGCCAAACCCCTCTGGCATGTCGCACAGGGGTACGGATGCAGGACGGCTGCAGGGATACTGCTCATACTAGCAAAGTGTTGTAACAAATGCAAATGTCAGAACAGAAATGATACATTCATACAACCCAAGAGTCTAGAGCAGTGGCAACCGAAGCTCAGTCCCATGCCTCATCTCAGAAGACTACCACAAAAACAGTATTGAGGGGAAAGCAAGTCAGAAAGGAAAATGTACAGTATCATTCTACTCATTACGGAGATCAAATATATATGCAAAACTGAACCTATTGCTGAGGGGCAACTAGATGTGTGGTAAGTCTCTAAAAAACACAAGGGAATGATCAATATGAAAGTCAGAGAAGAGACTACTTCTGTGCCAAGAAGGATGATGACTTTCAGTCAAGTTGAGTGTTGGGTAAGCAGATAATTATTTGATCATTAGTCTTTAAGTGTGCTCATCAATTACACGCTTGTATATAAATTATATTTCATAATTTAAATTCACATGAACAGCTCTGCATGCGTGGATATTTACATATGTAACAATTAAGAGGTTGGTTTAAAATGCAGTAAAAGAGTGAATAAGCCCAAGTTTCTGGGATACTAACAATCCAAAAATGATTGTTAATGATAAGTAATTTTTTTTTTAAAAAAGCATTAGAGTAGGTTCCAGAATTCCTGGTTGTCATGATGTTCTTTCAACTCAGGATGATAAAGTTTAGGAAAGTTCCACTTTGTGTATCCTTCTTCTGAGCAGCAAATACGAATTAATGTTTACTGGGAATCATCTCTATGGCTATGCTTGAAGCTGAAGTCGAAGTAAAGCTATTTATATAGCTTTATCACGGGGTTTGAATGCTTATCATTGCAGTTTTATTACAGAGAACATCGAAAAGATTTTTTTCGAAGCTAAGGAAAAAAAAACAGTACTATAATAAGGTATCTTAGATTAGTGGGTAAAAATATTCCTTTTAGAGAACATAATATAATTAGTTTCTATTCCAAGTCTGTCAGTGTGCACTGTTAACCTCTGACAGCAATACATGAACCTTTTAATTAGTATGTTCTCTTTGGCACAATTAATAACTTGGGCCTGTTACAAGCAAATTAAAGTTTTCCCACTAAAACCGAATTCTTCAGTCTAGTTCTAAAAAGTGTTTTGCCATTTGAGTGAAATGATAATATTCAAACCTCTTGCTCCCCAAACAAATAAGCCATTTTTTCCCAAGCTATACAGCTTTTCACTATCAATGTTCTTCCAAATATTTTACCTAAGACAGAGAAGCTCATATTAAATTCAATTTCACACTTGCCAATCACACCCACCCATTCACAATTCACCCAGATAACGCAATGTGGCCGATGCGTGTGTGTGTACATGCGCACAGGCGGGCATGCAGAACACTCAAGCACACACAAACACTAACTGCTAGGTATCGGTTTAAAAAGACTTTGAGCATACCATCTTACTCTATATTTAACACAGTGACTGACACTAGCAGTTCTACTAATACAATTCACCTTTAAATCTGAGTTGGTACGACCTTAGTCGGAGATCCTTTGCACTGGTTCTCAAGACGGCGCTCTCACGGAGAGGCATGGTATCCGAGAGAGGAACTCTCCAAGGGCCCCCAGCCCCATTCCTCCTGGAAACCAGAGACAGTCACTGCTGGTAAGGACGAAACAAAGGTGGAGCTTCCAAGCACAAAATCAGCCATTTTCCTCTGGTCCCTGGAAACCCTTCCCCTTCCCCTGTACCTCAAAAAATGTCTGTTGCATTTCCAAGAGAAAGAAGCCTTGCTAAAAATGATGTCACAAGTTAAAATGCAAGATTCTTTTTTATCTCTTTTCCTCTCCTCTTATGACAACCATGGATAATCTCAAAATATTTGTGTCTAGCCCTGGCTGGTGTGGCTCAGTGGATTGAGCGAGGGCCTGCGAACCAAAATGTCACCGGTTCGATTCCCAGTCAGGGCCCAGGCCTGGGTTGTGGGCCAGGTTCCCCAGCAGGGGGCACGCGAGAGGCAACCACACATTGATGTTTCTCTCCCTCTCTTTCTCCCTCCCTTCCCCTCTCTCCAAAAATAAATAAAATCATTAAAAAAAACTGTGCCCAGCCCTTGATGGGTGGCTCAGTTTGTTGCAGTGTCATCCCATGCACCAAAAGGTCAAAAGGTTGCGGGTTCAATTCCTGGTCAGGGCACATACCTAGGTTGTGGGTTCGATCCTCAATCAATGTTTCCCTCTCTCTCTCCCCCTCCCTCTCCTCTTCCCTCCTCCCTTCCTCTCTCTCTAAAATCAATAAATATATCCTTGGGTGAGGATTTTTAAAAAAATAGATGTGCCCATAAAGTGACTACAATAAAATAGTAGACGAGTAAACTCAATAAAAAATAAAAAAATAAAAATCAAATATTAAAGAGAAATAAAAGTAATTGTTAGGATGAGGGCCTTAAAAATTTATAGTCGGTATGTTGAGTAGAAATATATATAAAAATTTTATATTAGAAAATAAAAATGGATTTAGCAACGCTGGATTGAAATCAGAAATAGCTACCTGAACTCCTGACCTTCACAAAAAAGTATCTTTTCAGCACTCTGCCTAAACTGACCTAACAGGGGGAGTCATTTCTTCCTTCCAGAGACCGATGAACGGGAACAGCAGGCAAAGTTTGGTCTTTAATGCTTTCCTCCATGAAAGTAATCAGAGAGGTCCCCGGAGAAGAGCCAACTCCACGTGTCGTGTCGGGACAGGAGACCATCAAGAGGGATGGACTGGAACCTCCTGCGGCTCTCAGGAAGCAAAAGTATTTTCAGGAATGTCTGGGGGGTGTAGCCCAGAGGACCAAAGAGGACACTTATGGAGACCCCCACAGGTCATGCTGTGACCCTCTGAGCATCAATGGGAGAACATGAATTATAATTCAGTAAAACAAGTGCATCCTATAAAAAGCTCTATCTATATTCAGGACACAGAAATAGCAAAGTTAATGTAAAGTATGCCCAAAAAAGATATTTGTAATACAAAAGGACTGTGAGTATAAGAAGATATTTGAAGGTAAACCTGAACAGGTGAAGTGTTCACGAGTTTGGATGTTGTTGTTTCTCCTCTCACGCGTGAGCTTCTTTGTAAACAGCTGTTTCTCGTTGTGGGTGCTGGTAGGAAAGAATGGACACAGGAACTCTGAGTAACCCCAAGAGTTCCAGAAGAATAAGAACTGCTATTCTGAAAAAACACGAAGGATCCCAGCAACAGTTGGAAGAGTGGGTCTTCAGGTCTTAAGAAATTTCTAGACTATCACCCTCTGGTGACTTAAAAAATTTAGTATACTGAAAAAACATTCAGCATAAATTGTGTCTGACTTTACCATTTCAGAGAATACTTAAAACCAAAGTATATCGAGAATGCCAAACATTTCAAAAATACTAATAATGCCTTCGTGTTTCCCTCCCAGAGTAAATGGGAGGGGCAAATGTGAGAAACCAACGATCCTCAGGGCTTGTATTTCTTTGATTGTATTTGATGATTCGTCTTTAAGATAGTTTTTGCATAAAAATAAGTTATTTTGTATGGCCATACCCCAGGAATCAGGACACATTCTGGAAAACAAACACAGAAATATTGGCTCAAAGTGATTTTTTTTTCAACTGCACTAAAGGGACAGAAATGTGCCTCAGAAACAGTTGTCGAAGTGCCAGGAAGGTTTTTTTAAGGAAAAACTACAAAGTTGATGAATTATGTTCAGCCCCCTCAAATGATTCCAGTCCCCAAATGTTCTACAATCCAGATATTTCCTCCAGGGCTGTTCCCACCACCGCGAGCCTCTGTTCCTCTATTTACCTGGAGCACGGTTACAAAGGCTACGCTTATCATCACGGTGCGTCAGGTGCTATTCTGTGTGCGGAAGAGGCAGCTAGCAACAAAGAAGACCCAAGTCCCTGCCCCTGAGAAGTGGGGACAAAACAGATGACAATAAATAAAAACATCAGATGAAGAAAGTAAAATAAGATTATGTTAAAATAACAGGGAGGGAAGGATATTTTGGGGAAGAGAAAGAGGCTCCTCAGAGGAGGGGACATTCTGAGCTGAGACATAAGAGATGAGAAGGAGCTGGCCTTCCCAGGAGCTGGGGAAAGCACTCCCTGCAGAAGGAAGAGCACGTGGAAAAGCCCTGAGTTAGAAACACGTCGGCCATTAAAAAGGAAAAAAAGAAAAGCAAGCAAGCTCTGAGACCTTAAGCAACGTGAATGCCAGGGAGCATGATGACAAGCATGGGCAGGAAGGGGCGAGAGAACAGGGTGGGAGCAAGGCAAGCAAAAAGATTAAATGCTACCACCTGCCACCCAAAAGTGGATCCATCTTCTTTTTGCAATTCCAAACGCTACGTATGTTCATAACGTCACAATGTGAAGCACAGCAGTGCCTCACGAGCAAAGAAGGGCAAATATGCAAACAGACAGCAACTGATTCTATGAGGGGCTGAAGTTAAGAGGGGGAGACACCAACACAAAAGCCCACACCGACCACCGCCCGGCCCGAAAAGCAGTGTTAAGAGAAAATACTGTACACGAGGCAACTGCTTCTCCATTTCCACCCATGCAGTCGCTCCATCTCCCAGACAATAGAAAAGATAACCTGACGTCTGTGTTCCAGAAACATTTTGTGTTACAGTAACTGGAGATGCATGGCACACTGGACACAAAGATGACAAATGAGCATTTCTCTTTTGGGGAAGTTCAATGTACAGAACTATCGAGGGCCAGGCCCACACCTCCCCAACATTCACAAACTAAAATCGTTGAGAGGGTAAAGGCATGACTGAGAAGTCTAGATGAGATAGAAATGGAAAATACACTGAAAACGTTTGCTCCTGTAGTTAAAACGGGATAATGTATGCAAAGCTCCTAGCACGGTACCTAGGATCCTATAAAGGCTCAGGAAATGTGAGTGCTTTTCCAAAATAAAAATGACATGGTTTTTCTGTGTTGTTTCTATTCTAGTTCTAAAACTAACTCTGCTGAACCAAAGCAGAGTGACCTAGAATTGAGATGGAAAAGTCAAACTAAAATTGAAAAATCTAAAATGTAGAACCCTAAAAAAATAAAATTAAATAAAATGTAGAACTTTTAAAATATGGGGAATTTCACTGATTCTTTACCTTTAGTTGAATATTTATTTCTATCTTCTTAAAAAAGTTTATTGAATTCATTGACTGGGGTGACAGTGGTTAATAAGAATTATACAGTTCTCAGGTGTTCACAGTTCTAGAACACATCATCTGTACACTGCATCGTGTGTTCACCACCCCGAGTCAAATCTTCCATCACCATTTATCCCTTCAGTACCCTGACTCATTACAAATACTTAGAAGGAGGACAGGAAATTGACCCATTTTTTCTAGATGGTTTACATACAGGAAACCTCACAATGAACCTGAGGTAGGTCTTACTATCTCCTTATTTCCGAAGAAATCATAGCTCAGAGATACTAAATAACGTAAACAAAGGCCCAAAGCTAGTACATGGTAGTCACAGGAGTCACACCGATGGTTATTGGGCTCCAAAACCATGTTTTTCCAAATTATCAAGCTGCCTCTCTAATACACAATTTTAACAAATTTCATATCATTGGGGCCTAAACAGATACCTTTTTTTTATGAAACATCATCATGTCTTCCCTTGTGTTTCTGGATATCATCCCAGCCGTAAATCAAGAGCCAGCACTTACAAAGTTAACTCCATGTGACTGGTTTCGAGCAAGAACCCGACTGGTACTTAACCATGAAAATACTCACAGCATACTTCCTTCGTCTTTCAAGCAGCCACGTAATAACAAGGAAAGCAGGCACTGTTTTCTCAATATGGTTGTAAGCTACGAAATAGGAACAGGACTAACAATAAAGCCAGAAAACCAAAGGCTTGTGGAGACCGAGGTACGATGAGTGTATTGGAAGAAGACTAGCAGGCTGAGAATCTAAGGGGTATTTGCATGAGAGGCAATGACCTTGGAGGAGGAGGCAAGCCCTAGAAAGAGAGAAAGAACATAGAACTTGATGAAAGAGTTAACTTTGTACAAGAAGCCAGGAGAATACAAGTCTCATGAGAGCAGAGCTCTGGTGTGTCTTGTTTAGTCCCGTGGTCCATACTCAAGAGGTAATTGCTGAATGAATAGATGAAGCACGTGGAGAACTTAAAGCACAGCTATGAAGAGTTTACCATCAAAAAAAAAAAAAAAAAAAAAGTGGGAAGAGGCATGTCTACGCCTCTGTCCTTGGTCCTGAATAATTGTGTTTGTCTAGTGATGACGGTTTCTTAACCCCAGTTGCTACTGGTTTTTCTCGGAAATTTCATCTTTAAGAAATAAAAAGGGTGTGATTTCTTCGAGCGGCAGAACAAGCCATCCCGCAGCTTCTGTTCTCAGCGTGCACAGCTGACTGCTCCTGCTTTCCACCGTTCCATCATGCCTGCCACTTTCTTTTTCCCTGCTCCCTTGGGGAAGCTGGGCGGTGTTTGTTTCTCATCCTCCCCGATGTTATACTTTAGTTTAAAAATAACAGTCATTATCACTCAATTATTCAGTGATCAAGTGGAACACCAGGTGCAAACAAAAGTTCCGAGGACACCGAAAAATGCCCTTGTTACGGCAAAGGATTTAAGGGCTTGGCATTTAGGAAGTGAGTGTGTCACTGTTACTCTCTCAAGTTGAAAGAGGTGAAACAGAAGAACAGGACAAGCTGATTTTTTTTTCCTTTCGTCCTTTTTATTTCTTTTTGGTATTTTTCTTGGTATTAAGGATACCTGGAGCAAAATGTTACTTAGTTTTCTTCGCTGTTTCAACTGGTAGAATCAACCTCTAGAATATTTTTTTTTATTTTAATGATCTGTACAATCAATATTCTGAACCAATAACTCTTAAGATATCAACAGCATACTCACTGTGGAATTTTGTTCTTTCCTTCCCATTGCTAGTTCACGTGTGTGTGAATCTTTATACACACACCTATATACAAACACACATACACACAAATCAAACACATACATATATTGGTTTAAAAAAACCTCAAAGATGCATATATTTTAAAACTGAAAGGACATTTGAATTCAGCTAGCCCAAAGTCTTGGTACTGCAAATGGCCTTAAATGTAACACAACTTTCAAATGGCACACAGGTATCCAACGTGATCACAGATATAATACTCAAGAAAGTCAACTAAAGATGAACATTAACATGTTTAGATTTTTAAAAACAGTGTCATTTAATTTTTTATCTATTTTCAAACTTCAGAAACTAAGTCTATAGCCCTGTGGATTTAACAAGCACTATAAAAGACAAATTATAATATTTTGTCCATATAAAAACAGACATATAAGGGACCTGAATGCATTAAGTAAAAGCAGAAAGGGACCTGAATGCATTAAATAAAAGCTTTTAGAATAATCTTTCTCGTTCACAAGCAACAACGAAGGAGAATAAAGTCAATTATACTTATTTTCTAAGTACATAATTTGGGGCATAGTCTTCTTCACTGTAATTGACATGAACTTTTTACTCAAACACCTGACATTCCTGTTTCTGACAATGACTCAACATTACCAAAATTTAGCAAATGATTGAAGAAAAAGAAATATAACTACTAGTCATAAAGGTTTGACTAGGGATATATATATAAACACCTACATACTTATTATTGGTTTAATTTCATTGCATTAAACATAAATGCATAAACATCATGTAGACAGAGCGCAGATCAGCGGTTGGGGGTAAGCTGGGCACCAGGGAACACCTTGAAGTGATGGAAATGTTCTGTATTGAGGTGTGGTTGTCACAACTGTACATATTTGT